>CAKALG010019932.1:0-14005 GCA_916700815.1 Helicolenus hilgendorfi | reverse complement strand
CTACAGCTCTGCAGATGGGACCGACACCTCTAAGGTGACGCTGGACGGCTCCAAGACGAGGTCACTGGTCCAGGGGCTGCTGCCGTCCACTCCGTACACCGTCAGTCTAATCACAATACAGGGGGATGTTACCTCTGAGCCCATTACAGCATCACTCACTACAGGTGAGCTGCTTGATGTCATGGAAAAGTGCTATCAAAGTAACTCAGGGATGACACACATGAGGATAGATAAACATGAGCAGCATGGTAAAGGTTTATGGCTTTCTATAGGAGCTCTGTATAAGTAGTTATGCAGCCTTGCAACATACTGTTTGTCAACGCATGCATTGATTGTTCTGTATCCATGAACTTAACATGAGATCACCTTTAAAGAGGACCTATTATGTTCATTTTCAGGTGCATACTTCTATTTTGGGTTTCTAGTAGAACATGTTTACATGCTTTATGCATAAAATCTGAGTAAAAAAATAACTTTTTTATGCAATCAGAACAGTGGGATCTGTATTTATCACAGTCCTTGTAACATCAAACATCATAGCACTACTTTGAGAGGACGCATCTCTTGCCCAATGAAAATGAATATTGACTGAGTAAAATGCATATAAAATATTAAATTAAAAATCAATACAGCATTTTTGAGAATCACTACAGTATCATAAAACCACCATGTTGTTCACATTTGTGAATCAGTTGCACTCTTGTTTTTAAGTGTTTGGTGAGATAGGAGGAACTGGAGTGTTCTTGAATCCCATTTAGGATTAAGGAAAACAGAAAAAAAACAGAGTTTGGGAACAGGAAAAAAAACAAAGAAAAGTGGATAAACACTCAAGCATGTTGTGTGAGGTAAAGTAAGAGAGGAAAAGTCTGTGCAAGAAATGGAAATACAAAGTGATTTTAAATTAAATATGTATTTGCAAAATTGCTGTTTTAAGCATTTCATTTGCACAGAACCACAGCAGGATGAGTTTTGTAATTAGAGATTTGCCTCGGAGGGTTTTCCTTTCTATTTCTTTGCCAGGCTTACAGACACAGCACCAAGAAATACAAGCTCGTTTTATTCCCCTGTGATATCAGATGGCTGAGGTTTGCCACATAGAAAAAAAATGAGTCAATAGCCAGTGTGTATAATGATCCAGTGTTATTCCATAAACTCTTTTGGAAACATGACATTGGGTATTATTTTAGACTTTCTCTAATGCAGGACAGAGAGAATAAGAATGAGAGAGGGGGAGGAAAGGTGCAATGTGTGGGCTGATCTCACATTGTTACTGTGAAATATAGTCTGCTCATGCTTTGTACTGTTTTCTGTCTATCCATTCAAATAGATGTTTTCCCTTTATTTTATGTCCTCTCTCTTATTCACAGTTTCTCTATCATTTCTCTCTATGTCTTTTGATTAAAGTGGTTTTCCTCCGACTGCGCCGCAGTGATCCTTCACACCTCTCTCTCTCTTTGTTAAGATATTATACGGTATTACCGTGTCATCTTTGCTAATTGGCTTTTTGTCACAAGGAGCTCTCAGAAACAGTTCTTTTGATTATGAGTGTGCTATTCACATCTTGGAAGGAAATGAATGAGAAGAGGGTCAGTGGAATAACCTGCCTGAGAAAGAGACAATGGGCAAAATTAGGACAAAAGGAAAATCATCAAAAGAGAAAGAAGACAAATAGAGGAAAGACAAAAAGTCAGCATTGAACAATAGAGATATTAACTTTGCATCAGTGCCAGAGACACCTGCATGCTGTCATCTGATTACTGTGCCAGTTGCACATAATACCCTGGCAGCTTCAAGCTCACTCTCTCTCTCTTTACATTCACCCACACATGATGATGATAAGCAGATTTCGAGGATGAAATTGGATGGGGATTTAGAGACAGATGTACAGTATTTCTTGCACCTGTCTTTAGACTGTGGTAATGCTTTGATCCCGCATGTTCGAATGAGAGACTGCACTCTGGCTTTCCTTGTATAATTAGCTTTTAGCGTTACATTTCCAGCATTTGAAATGTTCTGCTCTCCCATGTTTTAACCAGATACGGTAAGTGGTTTGTTATTTACCCGACTTTGATAGTCACTCTGCCGCTATGATCGGTTCAAACGGTGCTGTAGTGTTGCTCAGCCTGAGGGCCACATTCATTTATTAGCTTACACGGTGCAAATTGAATTGTGATCTAGCAGGAGGATCAGGTCAATAGCAGTAGATATCTCTGACACAGAACCATTCTGCAACTGATCCCATTCAGACCCTCTCAGGAAGCTTCATGAGAAAATACAATTTTTCAGCCGCTCTTCTCGCCAAAGCGAACGCAATCAGTAAGATATGCATGCATGTATAATCACAACGTATATAAATGCTACTACTGTATGTCGCACAAGTTGGATTTAAATGAGATCAAGGCCAGGGGTTATAAATTGCCCCCTGTGCTTGTGATAATAGCCATTATTCTTTTCAAAGGAGTGTAGCAGTTGGTTTACAAGCGCTGCCCGAGAGATGGAAGTGATCTCTTAATCTTTCCCCCCCCCCTCTCTAACTTTCTTTATCCCTCTATTTTTTCTCTCTAGCAGCTAAGGACCTGTCGTCACTTTAATTGTTTGCTCACATTGTTTTCGCCATAACCTTTTCCGCGGCAGCTCGATAGTCTCAGGAGACACATAAAACAAATTGTCAGCAGGGGGGTAAATCTCCTCTGAGTAAGCCCTGCTCAGTCTCAATGCTAATGCTGCCCATTGTGTTCTCTTACCAGCTAGATTTCTCCTGGAATATCTTTTGATTTGGTTATTTATTTATTTATTTATTTTTTACAAATGCTTATGCTTCAACAGGCCAAGGACAGGTCTGTTTATGTAAATGTAATGAAGAGGAGATTAAAAATGCACAAAGCAAGGATTACGGAAATACTTGGGTTTTCAAAGGCACTGCATCTTCTAGATTTTGATTTGTAAATTCCTGAACTTGCTTCGTAATGCGCTCCTATCGTACCTCTGGGATCAGAATAAATTCTCCCATGTTATCCATTGTGGACCATTTTGATTCATTGCTAACACACATCATCTCCCTTCCAGGCATGGATCCACCAAAAGAGGTGCTCGTGTCAGATGTTACTGAAGACTCAGTGACTATCACTTGGATCAAACCACTGGCTCCATTTGAATACTATAAGCTGTCCTACCAATCAGCCAGAGGTAGCGTATTCCTTACATCCTGTAACGCCAGTCTTCATCACTTTATAATAACATGGTATTCAATATATCAGCATGCGTGCCGGCACGCTGCGTTTTCATGTTACAGTTAAATGAACACGGCATTTGTTGTAGCAGGTCTCTCTGATGTAAGATATCTTGTAGCGAGGAACCCTGTTACACACACTGCTGTACCTAATTAATTGATAACATTTTATCAGTGAAATTTTAATTGAATTTTTAATTAAAATTCTGTATTGTTTAAATATTTACTCCGTGATGCAAAACGCACACCACTTGGCTAAGCAGCACTGTAAACCCTGTACCTGAAGAAAGATCAGAGTGACGGCAGCAGTTGTGATGTCTCCTGCAGGTCGAGTGGACAGCGTGGTGATTGACAGCGATGTTACCAACTACACCTTGTCCAGCCTGTTTCCTGCTACAGAATACGAGATCAGCATCAACGCTGTCAGAGGGAGTCAGGAGAGCAAAGTGGTCAGCACCTCCGTCTCCACAGGTAGGAGTTAGAACAGAAGAGAATAGAACAGCCATGTAACCTAACAAACCTGCATGCTTTAGCCTGATAATGAGACGTAATTGCTATTTTTGTTTCACTTCATTCATTCAGCCTGACATTGTTCATGTCAGGCGATTTCTCGATGGAAAGGTGGGGAGGTTATTTTGTTTTGTCCTGTTCTGCTGACATCATTTTCAGTCAAGATGAAAGCTTCTGTTGCAGTTAACGTTTTGATTTTCACGAAGATGGAGGAGGTGCTAATTTAGATAAAAGAGTAACTCAGTATTTTTCAACCTGGCAGCTATTTTCCCATATGTTTGTTTATGTCTCAGCGACAACAATTTCTGAATTTGTTCCAGTATTGATGGAGAGCGCTGTAGACAGCAGCCGCTCATAGGCTGCAATATGGTGCCATTGGGGCAAGAAGGCACCGTCATTTACATCCACTAAAAGTGTTTTTGGCATGACAGACTCTGATCATTATTATAAGTGTTGACATTATGGAAAGAGTCTCACTCAAGGAGAAGTGTCGTTGTGACATTTGGCGAGGTGACGTGTTGCCGGAAGACGACGGTGGAATAGTGAAATACATCTGTGGTGAAAACCACAGAGTTTGTTGTGTTAGAGTATAAAGCGTAGTTTAGTGTTATCTAAAAGATTTTCAATGTCACAGCTAAATATTTTGATGATTTCCACAATGTGGATGAGGTCTTTGAATTCGATGGCTGCCCGTATTTTTTAAAGCCAGACTATACGGATATTCAGATATCACAACGATACTTCTCCTTGAACGGGACTAGGACACAATGACAAACGGACTGGATCAAGCGAAAGGTAAGAAAAACATTTTATTTCTCTGTAGAGTCCTTTATGATGTTGGCAAACACTGATAATAACAATTTGAGCCTGTCAGTGGCAAAAACAAGCACTTTTAGTGGACGTTGTTTTATATTGATGCTGCTCACTTGCCCTCGCAGCTTGTTTCATAGCTGCCGGTTACAGCGTTCTCCCTCAATACCGGACCAATTTAAAAAATAGTCCCCATTAGTCACTGAAACACAAACACATGAGAAAATGGGGTCCAGGTTGAAAAATACCGAAGTTAATGGTTAATATTTCTGTATGTTGACTAACAACAACCCATACAGCTGTGTTCGTGTCACTCACACTTTTGGTCATGAATGAATGAATTGCTGAACAAATCAGAGATGTGGTTGGCAATTTTTGAGGTCAGGACCAGGCCACCTCAGTGCTGGGACAGAAAAACAAGATCCTGTCTCGGCTCTCTCCTTTGGCCCTTTGTTAACACAGCGATGGAGGAGGTAGCCGGTTAGAGGAGAACATGCTTTGATTAGAAATGTTGTATTTTGCAGCAGGTTGGTTGGGGAGGCTGCCTACTTCTCGGGTTTCTTGGTTTAATTGCTTGTTAAAATCATGTCCAATGTAGACCGAGAGGTGTTTCTGTTACTTAGCTGACCCTCGTTGATATAAATGGGATGGACAAAATAAGATAATAAGACAATACAACATCATCACTTACTATAGCCTCCAAAAGGGCCATAAAGTTGAATCAACACCTCACTAAGGCCCTGATCAGACTGAGTGCGTTTTGCAGTTTGTTTTTGAATTGCTGCTAAGCAACCACCAAATGAGTTCTAACGTTAGCTCAACACAAACCATGAACTGTACGCTACCCAATAGTTAATAGTACAGTTTAAATGAATGAAAACAACCTACCAGAAAACTCAAGTACCGCGCTAGTTTTCTGTTCAGATCAGCCAACAAAAGTCGAGAAAAAACGCTAATTACAACGGGCGCTTTTCCGCTCTGATTTGAATGTTTTTCACCTCGAGGCATTCAGGGCTCTCCTGTAAAATCTCGTAAAGCGTAAAACGCGAGGTGCTCAGCAACAGTTAAAAAAAAAAAAAATGAACAATATAACCTTCACAAAGGTCCAACTTATTGCATGACTGTTGTATTAGACTGCTTTAGTTTTGGCAAGGTGTACCTAATGAACCGGCAACTGGTGTGTATATTTCCCGGCTAAACGCTGTGATTCTTCTTTCGATGTGCTTTCGTAACGTTCTGCTCTCGTACAGGAGGAAATCCATTTGCATTAAAACCTCGTTCCTCAATCCCTTCGTCTACAGCTGTTTGATAAACGTCACGCTGTGAGAGGGAGCGCCACGGGGATGTAATATTTGCCGTGTAAACTGAATGAAGAATTCCTCTTTTCTGTGCTAGACTCTCAAACCAATTGTTCTTCCCACAACAATAACAGCTGCGCGTTGGGAGTTACTGTATGTGCTAAAAAGAGCAACTCACACAGATACAGACGTCAGAGGAAATCTAAGGGTACAGCTGACATTGCAGGAGGTGCAGTCTTTGCTGCTGCGATAGATGAAACTGTCCACTCCATGACCCAGTAATTGGTAACCTACTCCCAACTCCATCTCTCTCTCTCTGCTTCCCTCCCTTTCCTATCTCTTTATACTTTTTCCTCACCTCTATCATTCTGTGTTGTTACGCCTCCATCTTTCTGTCTCCTCTTTCCATTTCCTCCCTGCTTCATCCCTTCCCTTCCTTAATCTTCTCTTTCGGTGTCTCCCTCCTGCTATTTCTTCCAAATTCGTCCTTATATGTAAGAACTCTCAAGCTCTCTCGCTTTCAGACTCTTAACTTAGCAGCTAACCTCACTTGCACAGCGCATGCTTGTACATATGGGACACCGTTCTTCCACGAACCTAAGATTAACACACTCTCCCGGTGCTGTGTGCATAATCTTCAGTGTGTGAGAGAGAGAGCTAAGGAGAGCCCAGGATAGAGAGAAGAGGAGAGCAGGAGGTGTGTTTGCATGCCAATGAGACCTGATTCTCTGGGAATCCAGTGAGAAAAAAAAGCAGCAAAAGAGTCTCTTTCTCTCACTTTCTCATGTGTCTTGCTCTTCCCCTCCAATTCTTTATCACCAGCCTCCTTTTTAACAATCCCAGTGTACTCACAATGAGCAGAGCCGTTGGGGCTGTAATAGCCTGAAAAGAACATAACTCCAAAGTCAAGCTTGTTAGAAATGGTAAATAACATTTTCCTCACATCGCACAATGCCCAACCAGGGACTTTTTAATGCCGCTTTCAACAACAATACATAAACAGGGGATTTGGAAGAGTAATCCTGCATTGCCTGGCCAAGTATGTAATGACTTGAATAATGCTGCAATTGCTACTTACTTCACTCCCATAATCAATTATTGTCAGAGGGGATGAAAAAGCATGGGGCCATATTTCACCTGGCTAAGACAGCAGGTACTGCTAATCTAAGATGAATTTTGGAGGGTTGACACTAAATGGACTACGTGAAGATGGAGGGCTAATAACGCTGCTCATTAGCAAAGTGTCAGGACCCTTAGTAAATTATTACTTGTCCCAAAACTTAAGTTCGGAGACAGACCATTAAAGTCCCTGCTTGTCTCATTCTTTCTACCTAATGACCATTTACTTAATGAATCTTTTTAGGTTCAGGTGTTAATGAACACCAATAACACCAATAATCATTACCTACTGATCGGGTGCAATGATTGGTCATGTCTCATTTTTCAAATAAACGTGTTTTGCCTACACATACAGTACAGTCACAATCTAAAATCAGCATCGGAAAGTTCAGGACAGTTCCCACACAACATAAAAGCAGCAGGTATAGTGTTTGCATGGCTTTGGCTGCCCCGCATGAGTATTAGTATTTTGCCACAGACACATCCAGTGTAGCCATGGGGCAAATGGGGAGAACGCACTCACACTGATAACCTGCTTTTTTTGTACAGTGATGCAGCGAAGCTTCCCCAGTAATGAGAGGGGATGCAGAGATAGACTGGGGAGTAAAATGGCCCAATGTGTCTCACTAACTAATGTCTGCTGCAGTGTGGTTTACACAGTGGACACAGCAGACTGACCTCATGGTCAACCGTCACAGCTGAGGTGTTCCTCGTACAAATAACTCAGTTTGAAACATTTTCCTGAAGTTTTTCTGACGTTTGATTCAGCCATTTAATTGTACACCACTTGACTGTTATTTTATGTCCACCTTTATACATAAAGTACAATCTTATCCAATTTTCTCCCACAAAATCAAGGTCAGAATCAATCAAGGATGGGCGGATTGATACTGTGGTATCCATACATCGATACTCACAAGCTACTCATTTGGTATTGATTCTTTTAAAAAAATATAGATAATAAAATGAACAAAACGAAGCTCCCATCAATATCTTAATCACTTCTTTCAGGATCGTTGGACATTCAAAGCTGATTAGCAGCTCGTTCTGTCGGTCTAGTCTAGTTAGTTAGATGATATATGATAACTTCAGCTTCGATTGTCAGACATTATTTCCCAGATGTTTGTCATTAGACAACCAAATAGCATTAACTACTACTAAGTATTATTCCACCTTTGAATTTAATCATTAGAATAATGGAAAAGGTCATTTTAAGCATTATAGTGGTAAACATTGGTCTGGTTTTATCGATACAGATGAATGATTGTTATTTGAAGCTGGCTTCAAGACAAATACTGATTAAAATATGTGTCAGTGGTACAGTTAAATACTGGTGTAACTTATTGATTACTCAAAAAGTCTCTTTTATTGAGAGCAATCAAACACAAAACAAAGTTATATGTTTAAATATATATGTCCCTAATCCCTTAACCTAAAATATTATGTTTAATATCCATTTCCATGCCAATTAAATATGAATTAATAGCATTCACCTGGTGTACAGTACACTGCAATTAACTTAGAAGCACAATAGAACAATTAATTCATTGTTTCCTCATGTTGATCGTTACAGCTTTTATAACAATGAATGATCATACCACTGTTTGTACGTGCTTTATTGTGTTATTGACATCTGGTTTGTGTGTTAATAGATTGTTTTTTACTGGAAGAGACCTTCTGGAAGAGACCTTCCAAATTCACATGATCATTATCTCAATGTCCTGGCTTTCCTGTATTCCTGGATAGGTTTTGGCAATATCGCATGTACAGTAAGTGGTAACTGGCACTCAGGGTTTAATTGAGCTTCCCATCAGCTTGTGACTGCACCCGACCCATACTATAGTCCCAAAGCAGTGTTTTGTTTCTTTTCCAAACCTTTTCTCTTGTCCTGAATCTTAAGCACCGGGGCTTGACTTTCAGCTACAGATACGAGTGCGAGCGTAATGTAGTTGGCTCAATGTGCGAGTCACCGGTGCAATCAGGAGATGGAGAGCGATGATTGGATTATCACTGGGACTGATGAAGGTGGATGACCTGTTTATTTTTTTCTTAATTGGCCATCTCTACTTCATCTCCATCGCCAATCTAATTGACTTGGCAAGCCTCCATTAAATTCACTTAAACCTTCTTGCAATTAAAGTAATGATTTTAATCAGGTTTGTCCATCTATCGTAGAGATAAGAAAGACTTCGTTGTGCTAATGAGCACAGTTCTTTTTTTATTCGGATGAGGGCAGGGCAATATTAATTACCTCATCTGGGCAGAACTTTGGAACACATGCGGTGTTCTGTGTTCTCCCGCCACGCTCTCTACCGCGCTGAAATAACACGCCTGAGGAGAAATTGGGGTTGAAACACTGAGGTTAAAGGTATAATTAAATTCAAACTCAATTTTGGCATGTCCAGCACTCTGAGAATGAAATTAGGAAGAGGGTGGGGAAACAGTGGGCTCAGGAGAATGTCTGAGACTTTCTACAGCCTTTCTGACTGCATAATTTCTCTTTGATGTGTGTTTGAATTGAGGAAACAGTGATCAAAATGGCAAAGAGAGTCATTATTAATCAGTGTGAATGCAAAGCTCTTCTGTGTCTGGGCTTCTATAATTACAACTAAGATGTGGATTGAAGAATGGTTTTCCATTTCGAATTGTACTCCATTGAAAATTGGTGTAATTGATATGTTATTTCTATTTGCAATTGTACCACACTGTGTACAAAGCAACTAGTTTGTGTAAAAATTAATGGTAGATACCTGGGAAATGACAGAAAATGTCCAGACAAATTGTGTTTTTTCCTGCAACTTTTTTTTGTGTTTGCTTTTGTGGGAACTAATTGAATGAGAAATCCTGCAGCACCCAGGGTACAAGTCGCTAAGGGAAAGTTAAGAGCTCTTTAATGAACTTACAGTAGTAGTGAACTATGTTCATTGAGGTCAAATCAAATCAAATCAAATCAATTTATTTTTGTGAACTTTACCCACTTTTATTATTAGTACTAGTAAACTTGAAGCAATTAGTTTATCAATGAATTAGTCCATCACCACAAAATTAACTATTTTGATATTTGATATATCGTTTCACCCATTTTCAAGCAAAAACGCCACACCTTCTCTGGTTCCTGCCTCTACAATTTGAACATTTGAAGACTTTGAATTTTTAATTTTCCAACATGTTGACTCAGGGCACTTTCACAAGCCAACATTTAGTCAGTTTTAATGGAACACTGGTGCGGTTTGTTTGGGAAGTTGTGAACGCAGTAATTGTACTCTGGTGCGGACCAAAACAACCAGTTCAAAGCCGCATGCGAGAGGTAGTCTGGGACCGTTTCCGAGTGAACCAAAACGCAGGCTGCCTGCGCAAGCATTTGTTGAGATGGACACAAGTAAATGACAGGTTTACATGAGTGGGAGAAGACTGACCTGGACTTCTGCAGAAGTCTGATGTTTGCTTGACATCTGGGCCAAAGAGAACATACAGAATATGATAAATAAAGTCCACAAAATAGTGACATTTATAATACAGTAGATCAGTGCCGTGTCAAAGTGAAAAAACGTTGACAGCAATATATCAAAGTCTGCAATTTCCTGCATAGAAGTGGCAGCTCTTGAGACGAAAAAGAGGAATTTGCTCCTTCGAACACGATACTCATTAACTTAAGATATTTTTTTTTTATTTGATCCATTTTAATTTGTGCACTGTTAAACCGAACCGGACAGACTAAATAGAAAACAAACCAAAAGTATGAATTTCACTCTTGATTCGGACTGGTCAAACGGACTATGGCTCGTGAAAGCACCCTTACCCACTTTTATTATTACTAATGAAGCAATTAGTCAATCAGTTAGTCCATCAACATAAAATGAATTAACTATTTTGATAATTGATAAATCGTTTAAAACATTTTGAAGCAAAAATGCCACACCTTTGCCTGTCATTTTACAAAGAAAACCATTAATAGTATTTTTTGCTAATGCATAGTCAACCTGTTGACTTAGTATACTGTATGTCCTGCAGTATGTGGGTCTTTGTAGTTGATCCACCGCTGTCATATTAGACGAGTGTCACTGAAAGTTTCTCAGAAATGTCCTGAAAATTGATGGAAAGAGCCTGTAATTGATGCTGTTTTTGTCAACACATTGTTCTTATATTTCTGCTGTGTTTGTAATCCTAGCGATGGACATGCCAGCCGAGTTGACGGCTCTAAACATCACTCCACAAGGAGCCCTGCTGAGGTGGAACCCACCTGTTTCCATTGTCGACAACTACGTGCTGACCGTCACACACAACAAGGGTGAGCTACCCAAACATTTATTCATTTAGAGGCATTTGCTGTTCATCAGACAATGAATGAACTTAATTGGTTAACCACCACCAATGGACAAGAATTAGACCAATTAAAGCATTTGGATAAAATCATCATCAACAACAACCTTTTCTTTTTGATGCCTCGATTTCTGGGATGCCAGATGACTGCACACATAGTGAAAAATTCATCTGATAATCTGCCAGTCTCACATCACCACTATAGCGGTGCTGCTTACATTGGCTACCACCTAATTTAACAGGACTGTCAATCACATTTGTACACATGAGCCTTTTTTATTGATACTGCCGTCTGTATGTGTCATATTTGTGTTTCATCATGCAGTTTGTAACCTTGGTTATGGTAGGCACTGTAAAAGTAAATATTTACTTACCAACTTGTTATTGAGTGCAGCTCTCTGCGCATGATGATTGAATTCTTATTGAGACATAGCACTGACTGCAGTAGGATCAGTCTGCAGAGTCGGAGCATAATGAGCAGATTTGTTGTAGGTCATTCAGGTGCAGCGTTTGGTTGTGCCGGGTACCATCAAGGTTTCCCCAATAAGAAGTGAGATCAGTGAGATCAATACGAGGCAATGTGGATCCTTTTTGTCTTCCTTTCAGAACAGTTCATTATGCTCATTTGAACTACTAAACCTTGACACAAACATTGCAGTTTTTACACAGCATATGTTTCTGATGCAACCCATGTATTCACGGTCTGAAAGCCACATCCAGATAGGTAACAGATATAGCCATATTGCTCGGCCCCTCGGAGTCAGTTTATAATTTGCTCCCTGAACCATGTGGACGTCTGCCAAGTTACAGTCTGCCGGCCAGCCACACAGATAAGGCTACTTCACATACTCAGCGTGAGCGATGAAATATGAAAGGATAAAAAGTTTCAAAGGAATCCTATTTTGAAACTAACATCATTCCGCGTTGTCAGTCATTAGCCTTTGCAAAAATCATTTTTAAACTCACCAGTCAAATGTCTAACGACACTTGAACTCGACTATTATTTTCTCTCCTGACTTTTATAAATCGGCTGGAGAAAAAGTTATGGTGAAGCATACTTTTCATTTGCACATGACCCCACTGACTAAGCCATGCCTGGAGTTATCCAGAGGAATCAGTATCACTCAGCTCTCGGAGTCTATGTGTACGTTACACCCTGACTGACTGGACTGCAGCCAGATCAGATACACAGACGGTATCTATATGCTGAACACATATTGGGAAAGCAGCCCCAGCCAGGGTTTAGAGAAGTAAAGTTGTGGACAAATTCCCTTGAGTGTCAGTGTATTAAATCAAGGTCAATAAATCTCATATTTCATCAAGTCCTGCGTTACAAAATAGATTTTTATTGGCAACCCGGAACACCCACGTAAAATTCAAACCATCATTGTGTCAGTCAGTCAGACTTCATATAAAATAGATTAATAGTGTTGCACGGACATAATATGGTTTGTTCACCAGCATCACTGTCACTGTGACGTTTACCCATGTCACTTACTGACAGGTCAAAAAATCCTGTGTAAGGGGGATATTGGCCAATTGATGCAGCTCTCATCATTATAACTATAATTTAAAACTCCACTGACACCACAACAGTTACATTAAATTACTTTTCTAGTCAGTTTAAAGTCTTGCCAGTGTTGCACAGTTCATTTCTTAATCAGCAATTTTTCACAGTGAATTCAGAGACTGAAGATGCAGTTTGGTAACTGAATGGTAATGTATTCGTATTCACCCTCTTTAATTTGGTTAATCGGATATATTAAGTCATGAAAACACCTTAAATTGATTCTTGGAATATGCAATTAGATAAGATCAGTGATGAATTATTTTTTTCTCGGTCTTGCATTTCATGTAAGTACATTACGGAGTATTCAGACATATTTTAGAGCAAAAGACATTTATAGTGTGCCTCATTATTGCAGAGTTGTTTTAAAGGTTTATTCCACTCAAATACTACTTTCTGTCCAAGTACTTGTAGTTTTAATGGTTTATTCCAACCAAATACCACTCTCTGTCCGAGTACTTATAGTTTTAAAGGTCCATCCACCCAAATACTACTTCCTGTCGAACTACTGCACTTACAGTTTTAAAGGTTTATTCCACCCAAATGCTACTTTATGTCTAACGAGTTAATTCATTTCAACTTCTACCTTTGACAGTATTACAGTTTAGCTTCCTGCTTTTCTAGAAATGTATTTCAGCTCTTAGCTTTTTGGAGGTAGTTGCAGTTTTCAATTCTGCCAGTTTTACAATTCAGTTTTTGAGGAGTGCAGTGCATTTGTATTTTAAGATGCAATTAGTTGAAGCTCTCAGCATTCACATACATTTTCTACACGAAATGCATTTTCTAGTTAGTGCAGAAACTTTGAATTGAAAGAGGACCCCAATGGTGGCCAAACAGCGCTGGCTTTGAGATTCAGATCAGACATATTTTCCCCCATGCTTAGGAGCTTTTTTCAAAGAGTTTTAAGTTATTGTAGTCTATTCAGACAAAACTGAGAACAGAAGATGTATTGTAAACATATAAACCTTGTGTGTTTTCCAGTGACGGCTGATACATTCCTTGTGGATGGCAACAAGCAGGAGCACCAGCTGTCCAACCTTAAGCCAAGCACCACCTACTCTGTAGCCCTCTACGCCAGCAAAGGACCCCTCACCAGCGGCACCGTCATCACCAACCTCCAAACACGTATGTGCTCATTTTATTCAGCTTGTC
>CAKALG010019931.1:0-15925 GCA_916700815.1 Helicolenus hilgendorfi | reverse complement strand
GCCTATATTCTATTAAATTATAATATTATATATAAACTATTCTGTCCTGTTCCTAAATGATAGGCTATTAATTAATCACAATGGAAAGTGTATAAAGTTAATAGTCAATGCTTGTGATAAACAAAATATTGTAATATTTACATACAGCACACACTGCTTAATTTCTACCATAGATTAAGCACAACAGACAATATAAACACACCGTTTGGACAGCCTTAATAATAAGGCCAATTACATCTTTCATATCATTACAACACGGGATACGAGGCGATGATCATCAGCCGTGTTTTGGTAGCGCGTTAATGTTACTATTTATAGCATTAATAGGGCGACGATCTGTAATAATAAAGCCAATAAGAAATAGCGATAATAATGATAAATGACCGTCATTATAACGGCAACGATAAAAGATCCACCATAGAACTATCTATTCATATGTGTTTGCTAAATATTAATGGCATGAGGTTTGGGTGACACGGGTTTCGAGACGAAGATCATCAGACATATTCTGGTAGTGCATTTCTATTTTTAGCAACCGTACCTCGAACAACCGGCTATTTCCTCAGGTCATCCACCAAGCGGAAAGTTGGTGGTTCGATCCCCGGCTGCTCCGGTCACATGTCGATGTGTCCTTAAACCCAAATTGCTCCTTAAGGTATAACCATCGGTGTGTGAATGATTATTTAGAAGGGCAAAGTTGGCACCATAGCAGCCTCTGCCATCAGTG
Source organism: Helicolenus hilgendorfi (assembly GCA_916700815.1). NCBI lineage: Eukaryota > Metazoa > Chordata > Actinopteri > Perciformes > Sebastidae > Helicolenus > Helicolenus hilgendorfi. The sequence goes on along the minus strand of CAKALG010019931.1, from coordinate 15,198 downwards.
TATGAATGTGTGTGTGAATGGGTGAATGCTAACATGTAGTGTAAAGTGCTGTGAGTGGTCGGAATACTAGGAAAGCGCTGTATAAATGCAAGTCCATTTACCATCTACATATCAACTCGTAAAAACAAGAAAACTAAATTAAGCAAATAAGCGCTTTTTTGTGGATGTTAAAAGAAAAAAAAGATTCAATTAAATACTGAATATTATATCTCAGGAACGGAGGGTCGTAGAGACTTAGAACCAACATCCAACAGTTTTTTGGGGGGGGACGCTGAACACGTCAGTCTTAGTCCCGACTCTTTACGACCTTCCGTTCCCAAGATATAGAATTGGGGAGGGGGCAAAAGTGCCATATCTTGGGAACGGAAGGTCGTAGAGACACGGGATGAAGACTGGCATGTCAGTGACTCTGAAAATACAAAGCTAAACGTATCCCAAGTCTCTACTACCTTCCGTTCCCGAGATATAACCTAAAAAACCACATGGGTAAATTTCCGATGAAGTTTTTATCCCCTTAACCCCTAACCCTAACTTTCTGTGTTCCCTACTCCTATTGAGGCTGTCAGGCAGCGACCCCCAGTGAGGAATAATGGTACAGACCCAGCTGATCTGGTCCCTTTAGTCACGATCTACTCCAGGCCATATCTGCAACTACAGAGTCAGTTTAAGAATAATTTTCAACAAAAAAATACTAACCACAATAAATTAAATACATTTAGGGTAAAAATAAATTTAATTGAATTGAATAGTAATGACAGGGACAGACATTGGGCTTTTACATCTGAGAGCCACTGTCCAGGATGAAACATCAGCACAGAAGCACTAATCAAGGCAGCACAAGAATAGGCCCTAATCACAAGGGCCATAGAGGCCAGGATCTACCATAGAAGATTAGACCCAAGATGCCCCTGAGACGGTCCAGCACATAGTAGCAGGATGTAAGATGCAAGCTGGATCAGGGTACATGGAGAGGCACAACCAAGTGGCTGGTATAGTGTACAGGAACATCTGTACCTAGTATGGACTAGAAGTACCCAAATCCCAATGGGACATACCACCGAAGGTGGTTGAGAACAACAGGGCTAAGGTCCTGTGGGACTTCAGATTCCAGACTGACAAGCAGCCGCTGGCTAACCAACCGGACATAGTGGTGGTTGACAAACAGCAGAAGAGGGCAGTGGTGATAGATGTGGCGATACAAGCTGACAGTAACATCAGGAAGAAAGAACATGAAAAGGTTGAGAAGTATCAAGGGTTGAAAGAACAGCTGGAACAGTTGTGGAAGGTCAAAGCCAACGTGGTCCCCGTGGTAGTAGGAGCACTCGGGCTGGGTCCCCAAAACTGGGAGAGTGGCCCCAGCAGGGGTTTGTTGCTGGTACTCGCAAACGCAAACGCACACACACACACACACACACACACACACACACACTCTATTTACTGTCACAGACATTTCAGTGATCCAGCATGCTCTAAACCAGGGCTTCAATGGATCAGGGCCATAATTAATGTTATTAATTACACCTGTGTTTAAAAGCCCCCAACTCTCATTGTATGATAACAGGAAACTACGGATTCACCTAGTTTTTAAAAATAAAAGCCCTCAACTCTTACTGTATGTTAACAGGAAACTAAACACTCCTCGCGGCCCCCCAATCACCATGGCAACTGGTGACAGACACGCACGCAGTGCGCACACGTGTCTGTGTGTGTGTCAAATACAGAGATGAAGAGGACACGACAAACATTATATATAAGCGTATACAGTAACAAGAGGAGCAAAATTCTCATTAGCCAGTCACAGCAAATGTAGACATTTTCAAAACGATGTAAACATTCTATATGAGTATATAGGCCTACAGTGATGACCTCACTATGGACATCAGACAGTCTGAACCTGACCCTCCCCTCCCAGCACCAGGCACACTGGTCAAAATGTCTTGCAAAATGTTCTACTTTCTTGCCTACTACTAGTGAAGATATCTAACCTAAATACCTGTAAAATTGATCACAGGCTGAATACATTTTTAACGTTTCATATCAGTGGTTTAACTCTAGCATAAAGCAGCTCTAGGAATATGAAAGCCTCAGGTCTTCCTCTTTGCTCTATGTGTGTCTAAACTGCACTGTCACTGTATGATGGAGTCTGTTACTTGTCACTGATCTGCAGTGTTCAACATTAACCACCAGAGTGCAGGCTGCTCCCACAGATCTAATGGAACTGGTTTTCTCTCCTGTCATTTTAGGTCAACGCTGCACTGAGGCATTCATTGTCTAATTAGGTGAAAATATACCAATAATCATGGCAAATAACTGATTTATACTGTCATGTGTGTTACAGCACTGCAGATTTGTGATGTTCTGGTTTTTGAGCAAAATGGAAGAAAAACAGCAGCTAAAAGTAGACATGACATCATGTGACTGTATCTACACGCCCTCATTAAACAGCACACTCTCTCACCTTCAGGTTAATGTGTGATCCAGTGTCGTCTTTATGGCTCCCTTTCACATGAGCCGACTGGGACTTAAACTTTGACCCCTGATAGTGTCCCTGCTGGGGGACGGTCCATCTCTAAATTTTGGTCCAGTGGTCGCCATGGCGACCCATTCTCGTGACAACTCTGTAACCTGATCCACCAGTCAGGTAGGGCAGGTAACCGTGACGATGTGAATGATTTAGGCAGCAGGTGTGTGTGGAGGCAGGGCCAAAAGACAAGAGAGAAGAGACGAGAGCAAAGTTTAAACGGAGAGACACTAATGAATGAGTCTGTGAGTTCTAAACAAAGAGGAAACCATGCTGGAGGAAGGAAAGGACTCACGGGCCATGGAGGCCGAGGAGGACGAGGATGATGGGACGTTCACTAACATCTCTCTGGCAGACGACACAGGTAAAGCCTGAAGGGACTATTAGTTAGACTATAAGTTAGCCCTTTCCTGCCGTTCTTTTTCTATATGCACAAGACAAACTGCAGTACCTGATTATCTGCAGCTGAGGAACCAGTCAAAGTATTATACAAACCTTTTTTCTTAACATGTTAGATGAGATCTTTCTTTCTACATTTCTTTTTAAATTGTTTTAAAGGAACAGTGTGTAACGATTATGGGGATATATTGTCAGAAATGCAATATAATATTCATAACTATGTTTTCATTAGTGTATAATCACCTGAAACTAAGAATTGTGTTTTCGTTAGCTTAGAATGAGTCCTTCATATCTCCATAGGGAGCGGGTCCTCTTCGAGTCCATGTTGCTCTGCCATGTTTCCACAGTCGCCCAGAACAGCCAAACCAAACACTGGCTCTAGAGAGGGCATTCTGCGTTTTAACGTTTCCTGAAAAACACCGTAGTTCTCACGCTTGTGAAACTGCGGTAACGTGAGCCGCAGAGTGCAATACTATGGTACCGCCAGCCGCCGTCTGACTTCCATTGCTCCTAAAGTAGTGTTATTATGGTAAAGATGGCCTCTGAGTGAGGCGAACAGCGTTACCATGGTCTGGCATTCGGCAGCTCACATTACCGCAGTCTTGCAAAGGGAGGAGTGAAAAGGGGTACTCAGGGGTACTCACTTGGTTGCAATCTGTAACCACACCATTAGATGCCGCCAAATCCTACAAACTGTCCCTTTAAATGTGCAATTCTATATTATGTGTTTTTCTAAGGAGAAACTGCAATTGACAGCCTTAGTCTTCAAAGATATACTGTAAATATGGAACATGCTTCATGTGTAAAGTGACTATTTGTCTACACGGTCAAACTATCTAAACCTCAAACTTATCATTTCATTATATATTTATTTCTCTGTTGTGAGTGACGGTACACATGACAGACAGTTAAGGCAGTTGTTATAAGCATGTGACTGAACAAATGAGGCCAGCTTGTAAAACCAGAGTGGTGACGTTGGTGTGTTGTGCTGTAACAGCACTGAGGTGTGGCTCCTGCACAGCTGCAGGCCTTTCTTTTTGGTATTCACTGCATATCTAATAATAGGCAGAGTCATTTTCCTTCAACTAAATTAGATAACGAGGACAAAAACATTTCACTAAATGTTAAGAAGTCATGGGGAAAAATCCCATTTTGTTTTTTCCTTTTTTGCATTTTCAAGAGTCTGGGATCTGGTAGAACCACTGGAGACATTACTGGGCATTGCTCGGGGCACACAAAAAATAGAAAATTTGTTTTGCAAATGTTTCACAGGGCACACGTCATTTCATGTTTGAGTTCTGTGCATCATTCAAGAATCTAAATTAACCCTTCTTACACTTACATTGGACATTCACCTCACTAATTAGGCCATCACTGGGCTTTGCTTAAAATGTTCAAATTAACAGCTGTTGAAATGTTAAATTATCTTTGAGATTAGCCATCAAAGTCCCTAGTCCATCTGAGCCAAACATTTGCCATGCAGCTGCTGATCATTTTATCATCAGACATATGTAACTGTAACAGTTACAAGGCACACGTCCAAAAGACGAGAGCCAAGGGTCTCCACCAGGAACAGCCTTCTACGACAACTAACAGACTCAAAGTGGGGCACTAGCCTTGTGCTTCTCCCCCACTGAATATGCCCGCCCAGCATGGAGCAGATCATGCAACGCACGTAAAATAGACCCTATCCTCAACGAGACTGCAGGATAGTGACTGGGTGCATCAAAACAACCCCCGTACACTACAGTTTCCTGTACACCACTGAAGTACTGGAGATCAGCCCAACTGATGCCAGCATTGCTGAATGGCAGAACCAGTGGGACAGCCTTGGCAGCCAGACAACCCAATGGATGGAGAGAGGCATCAACCCAGATGAATGCCTCGCTACCGGCCATGATCAACCTTGGGCTGTCTAGAAATCACTGAACCGCCTGCAGGCCTGAAGGACGCTGCAAGGTGTCCATGAAGAAATGGAAAATAACAACTTCCAATGCATGTGTGTGTGGTGAATCCCAAACCATGGAACACATCATGAGATGTAGCCGAGCTCCACAATGTACCAAAGACGACCTGGACGAACCAAATGCCGCTGCGCTCGCCTGCGCCAACCACTGGAAAGACGTGATATAGAAGATGGCTGGACACGAGGAAGAAGAATCAGACATATCAGATTTTAACTTCTAATGGAGAACTTGTTAGCAAACAGTTTCTTATTTACACATCCAGCGGGTACACAGCCACATTATCAATCATTCGGAGTTATGTTTCTGACCACCTGATGAATGTAAGTCCACTGTTGCTGTTTTAGCTCTGTTTTGGTCTCTATCAACTTCTGAGGGAAATATTTGGCTCTTTAGCTGTTAAATGTTCCACTATGTTCACCACTAACTGTGTCTGTCTGCCATGTGGTGCTGAGCAGGTAGTGTACGATGGGGTTTTAGAGCTTTTCCACCAAAAACAGCTGCCTGCTGTGGCTGAAAACTACGCTATGAGAGCGGTGACAGTGAACCAAAACAGTGCAGTTTTGGGTGACTCCTTTCACTGTAACATTCTTGTGAATTATTGCTGCTTTAAAGCAAGACTATATCACTTTCAAAATAGATACAGACAATCTTCCTCTAATAAATAAAAAGTTAATTGCATAAGCAATAAAACACACCTTTGAGCAATCTCATTTTGGCGTGTCCAAAATGAATGTTTTGTTTATCTCTGAGGAAGATATCTGACGTTTTATTCCCACTTCTAACAAGGCTTGTGAGCCAATAGTATAACGACGTTAGTATCCCTTGGTGTCTCTGTGTTGTCAGTTAGTGTGGATAAAACGGATAAATGGCTGAGATTGATGGCAAGTGTCTGGCAACTGTTGTGAAGTAAATGCAAAAGAACAGGGGAGGGAGAATGTGACATCTAGTGGCTGAATGTTATCAATTGTACCTGTAATAATTCCTCTCTTCTTGTGCTACTGTTACATTAGCCTAAATTTGAGTATTTATCATTATTATCTCGTAGTGCGTTAACTTCCACCGGGGCCGCTGTTCATCAAAGGTTTGGCTAAATAGTGTCACTTTAAAGAACCAATTGCCCGGGTTCTCTGCACTCCCTAAAATATTGACTTGCAAGCTGATTGCTTATGTTTTCATTCATAGCTTTTTTTATTGATGAATTGTGATAGTAACTCGTTAACGTAAATTTGTTTTAACGCCACTAATTTCTTTAACGGATTAACGCAACTTGCCATTTTTAGGTTGTCGGGTCAGTTTTAAAGCTTGAGTGAAGATACTGGCATCATATGAAGCGAGAAAACCGTAGAAATCCATCGGTACCAACCAGGTCATACTAGCTTGTCGCAAAGGAGGAGTAACGCTCCAAACTTGTGCTAAATTTTGGCGAGGAGAAACTGTCATGGCCCTTTTCAAAGGTGTCCCTTGACCTCTGACCTCCAGATCAGTGAATGTAAATGGGTTCTCTGGGTACCCACGAGTCTCCCCTTTACAGACATGCCCACTTTATGATAATCACATGCAGTTTGGGGCAAGTCATAGTCAAGTCAGCACACTGACACACTGACAGCTGTTGTTGCCTGTTGAGCATGTTATGATTGGAGCATATTGTTTTATGCTAAATGCAGTACCTGTGAGGGTTTCTGGATCAATATCTGTCATTGATTTGTTTTGTTAATTGATTTCCAATAATACATATATACATACATTTGCATAAAGCAAGCATATTTGCCCACTCTCGATTAAATATTTTAATCAAATGACAGCCCTAATTTTGAAATGTTAGTGGTTGGGGGTATGGCAGTGTTGGCACTTTCAGCCAGTGATATCTCACAGGGCTTGGGAAACATACACACACAGCAGGAAAACAATAGAGATGGTGATAGAAAGATGGAGAGGGAGTAGACTGGTCATATAAAGGCTTGGCTGCAGCAGCAGTGTCCCAGGGTTTAGTTTGGCTAACAAGCAGCAGCATTATGGACTCCTCAGAGCGAGCAGACTGCAAGAATACTACACCCAGACATGTATTCATGTTCACACCAGGAGGCAGCCACTCCATGTATTCATGCATACAGACAGACAGACGGACAGACGGGCGGACAGAGAGAGAGAGCTAGATGCAAACAAACACACACAGAGGTCTGGGGATGATATTGCTGGTTAGGCTTTCATTGCCAACTACTGCTATGATATGCTACCAGGAATGACTGAGGCCTGAGCATCTGTCAGGGCTGCACTAAGTGCGTGTGGGTGTGTTGTGTGAGTGTGCAGTAGTTGCTCCCCCTGTCGGTCATTGTGGTCACGCACACACACAGTGACATCGCTATCATCATCATCACTATCCTCCTCCTCTTCATCACCACAGAAGCAGAACCTGTAGTGTGTTCACAGGGTCCCTCTCAGGCTCACTCCGCTAAACGGAGCACACATTCCTGCTAGAGGTGAGTTTAACGCCGCCATGAGCTGCTTGTTGGTTTGTGTGAGTGGGTTCGCTTAATCACAGGCAGCCTTTCCATTTCAAGTTGAAGCTAAAGCTAGTTAGCAGCAGTTAGCTTGTAGCGGTAAAAGTTTAGCAGCTCTCCGGCTGATGTCAGTTGGCACTTTATGAAATGTATTGATCAGGGAGTCGTTTCTAAATATGAGACCAACTAGATGTCGTTTTGGTTGCTTCCGGTGAGACACTTAGCTCGCGTTTGGTGTTGAAGTAGTTGCTACGTTGGCGTAGCTAGCCACACCGCTAGCGGTCCGCTAGTTAGCTTCCAGAGCTAATATGGACGCGCCCATTATCGGACATATATATATTGCCATATCTCGTTGTTTTACTGAAAGGCTGCTTCCACATGGACCAACCCACTGGGTCATGCTAACAGTTAGCTAGACGGGACAACCTAATGACATATTTAGTAAAGCTGCTTCCACGTTTTCGGACTATTTAAGAAGTTGGCTCAACCCCCGTTTACGGACATCGCACAGCTGTGTGCATCCGAGCTAATGAAGGAGCAGCAGTCCACCATCGAGATGGAAGATGTCCCATCTATTGACGTGAAGACAATGATGAGCAGAGACGGGCCAGAATCAAAGCTCTGTTAGCTGTCTTTTAGTAGCTGGGCTTTACTAGCCCGCTAACAGTGTGGCTGTCAGTAGACGTGTGGCTCTGTGACTTGACGTTGATTTGTCATGACTGTTATTCGGCGTCAGTCGCTCGTTTCTTTGTGGCTGTAGTAGCCAACATTGGAGATTGTTGTAAAGTAAAGGCGCGTTGGGCTCCAAACAATCATGTCAATGGCACTTTAGCGGGTCAACTGTAGGCAGCATCACCACATCATGTCACCCCTCGGCCCTGGCTGTCTCCCTGGGTGCGGTGTCAGCTCCCATCGTCCTTAGCGTGGAGGGAGAACATGCCTCATCTTCATCACTTAGCTGGGAAGGCCTTATGGACAGTAAACATAGCAGCAGCAACATGTAGCATGTTTGCATAGCAAACCTAAGCAGGGCAGTAGGGGTGTAAACCACACGTTTCATCAAGATACGATACTAGATGAGGATTCTTTGGACAACGATAGGATACTTGCCGATATCACAAAGTCTGCCATGATACAATTTCGATTTGATTCAATTCAGGGGCCTGTGATCGATATGAGACATATCATATGAGCATTTAATACAGTTACATTTATATCAACTCACAAAATGCAACTAAAATATGATTTGACAATTTTATTACTGAGCTCTTCCAGACACTTGACTGAAAAACAATTTATTCTTTTTAAAAAAAAAGAATATTTATTCTTAAAAAAATAAATAAATATAAAGTGGGAATTTCATAATAAAGGTGTATCTTAAAGATGATATGTATCAATGTTTTCACTGTGCATCGATGATATTGGATCATTGATCATTGAATAAATATATGGATATGGATCCAGATCGATGTGTTACACCCCTAATAGGCAGTACTGTTTAGTGCTTCTATTCACAAGTGAATACTGATGTAGTTTCCATTATGTCCTTCACATATTGAGTCCAGGACTCCCCCTGTGTTTTTACGGCGGAGGTCGGCAACCTTGCATGAAACAAAGACCACCTCTGCTAACATAGAACAATACAATTTTATGAAACAACAAAAAGGTGCTATTTCATACAACAAATGCCATGTTTAATGTGTGTGTGTGTTTAGGCCATCATCTACTACCTTAAATAATCACAAGACAAGATGTGTCAGGATCTGGGTGGCTTACCACCTCGACTAAGCAGTTTACAGGGAAAACCCCGAATCCCCAGTGATTGGTATTATTTATATGAAGAGAGAAGTGGATAATGTCAGGAATCTCTGCCTGCTTTTGAAATATTCATCATGTTCCAACCTCCTGTTATCAGTAGTATGACTGCTTCATTGAGCTCACAGTGTCTGCTCTTGGTCTTTCACAGTGGACAGTGGATCTGCAGCCCTGTATACTAAACAGGAGAACGAGCTTTTCATCATGAACTGCGATATAGATGGTACGTCTGCTCACATGCAACTTTGCAAAACACTTAATGTCGGATCATGTATTAATAATGAGATAATGTGTTGTGAGTACATGTTAATAGCATCGGCGTTTGTGTCTGTTGCAGGAGACATGGAGAACCAGGTGGAGATGGAGGAGAAGACGAGGTTAATAAATCAAGTTTTGGAACTTCAGCATACGCTGGAAGGTAACATTCACACACAACTTTATATCTGTATTGAAGTCCTTGTCTTGCTCTCAAAACAAACCAAATAAATACGACCCCAAACTTGCTCTCTCCTCACCACCAAACCAAGTTTTAAAACACTGGATGCTCCTCCCTTAGCTGCTGCTCTTTCCTCTGTGTTGTTCCTCGTCTCAGCCGTTCTGCTGTCTTCATATCGCCCTGGGCTAAATGTCACCAACCATCTTTCTGTTTTCAGGAAAAATGTCCACAATAGCTTAAAAACTGAACCTTTTTTAATCTTAACAGTGTTGAACAACAGACAGAAACAGATTTTGTGGATGCTCCTCCTCATACTGTAACCATGCACATCCCTTCTTCCTGTGCCATGTCTTTCCTTGCAAACAAATAGAATTGTTTCCATTCAATGTTTCTCCCCAAAACACACAACGTGTGTCCTCGAGGTGTCGTGAACATGTTAATAGAATTTTTTTCTTAACAAAACATGTACAAATAATAAATAAAGTAGGGCTGTCAATTGATTAAAATATTTAATTGTGATTAATCACACTTTTTTTATCTGTTCAAAATGAATCTTAAAGGGAGATTTGTCAAGTATTTAATCCTCTTATCAACACGGGAGTGGACAAATATGCTGCTTTATGCAAATGTATGTATATATTTATTATTTGAAATCAATTAACAACACAAAACAATGACAGATATTGATCCAGAAACCCTCACAGGTACTGCATTTAGCATAAAACAATACGCTCCAATCATAACATGTCAAACTGCAGCCCAACAGCAACAACAGCTGTCAGTGTGTCAGTGTGCTGACTTGACTATGACTTGTCCCCAAACTGCATGTGATGATCATAAAGTGGGCATGTCTGTAAAGGGGAGACTCGTGGGTACCCATAGAACCCATTTATCTGGAGGTCAGAGGTCAAGGGACCCCTTTGCGTAACTTTGGAGCGTTATTTCGCTTTAAAACTGACCCACTACAACCTAAAAATCGCAAGTTGCGTGAATGTGTTAAAGAAATTAGTGGCGTTAAAACAAATTTGCGTTATCGCCTTAACTTTGACAGCTCTAGTATAAAGCCATTTTTTAAATATATTTTTGAAATCGACATTGTGTACATCAAGGGCTGGGCGAAAATGGAGATTTTTTTGTATTTTTATTTATTAATTTGTTTTCCCAAGCTTGGGGACAATTCACGATTTTAAATATTTTTGTTCCCTCAAAATGCAGGAAAACATTATTGACACATCGTGTTTTAGGACTTAATTTGACAGTTGAGCAAGAATAATATAATACCACCTGCAAGGCTGTCATTCTAATGCATATTGAAAAACTACAGGTCACCCCGCACAGCTGTGGACTGTCAGTACTAGGCACTTCAACTAAATAGACTACTGACATCTGATTTAAGAATTAGTTTCAACACAGAGCAGAAAGGTCTGAACACTGATTCATCTGACTGCTGCTTGTGTTTCTTGCCATCAGCCTGATGTTCAGTGTGTCGTTAGCTACCCAGCAGGAATGGACAGACTGAATACAGCTATAACTACACACTAGTGTTCCGTTGACCGAAGCGGCTACACCACTCCAGATAATACCTTGATAACAAACAAACTAGTGTATGGAGTCTGATTTGCATTCTGTCTCTGTCGTAGATGCGATGAAATTTGAACATTTTACACATCGTGCAAAAACAAAAATTCAGAACTGTAGATTATTATAGGATTAGCGGATAGCACTGGATTTATTAGTCAGTGATGAATTCTGTGTCTTAACTTCCCGCTCTTTATCTTTGTTGCAGACCTGTCAGCGCGTGTCGACGCAGTCAAGGAGGAGAACCTGAAGCTGAAGTCTGAGAACCAAGTCCTCGGTCAGTACATCGAGAACCTCATGTCGGCCTCCAGCGTCTTTCAGACCACCGACACCAAGAGCAAACGGAAGTGAGGTACCCTTAGAAAAAAGAACCCAAAGTCCCAGGCCAGCAGCTGGGAGAGGAAACCCACCATTGAGACATGGAGAGGGGGTTGTTTTCTCAGCAGACCCTGGCGTTTTCTGTAACCATTCACTTACTTACCAGAGTCAAAACTAACGATTAATAATCATAAACCGACTTTGTCACCTGTCCTGCTGACTCAGAAATAGATCAACTAAATGTTAAGCTACATCCACACTAATACCTTTTAAAATACAGAACTTTTGCTCCGTTTATGCCTAGAGTCCACACTACTCCGGCGTCTTCGAGCCCTTAAAACAGGGACGTTTGAAAAACGCTGCTGAAGCTGTTTTAGATTGAACACTCTGGGGTTGCGTTTTAGTCTTGAAAAGTCTTTGAAAATGATGATGCAGACACCCACGTTCGCTTCTTGATTGGGTCTTATCAGTCACGACATGTCCTTCCCTGATTCGTCAAGCCCCCATCAAATGGAGCTTTTCCGGAAGAAAACAAACATCAGCTTCCACCACCAGTGGTTCATTTCAACATGGAAGACAAGATACAAGCATTGCTGATCTTGTTGTCTATGCTAGCAGCTAAAGAATCTGCCTACATGTGAAGGAGGCAATCTATTATTCGAGCGCTTTGTGAAAATTCCCGTATCCAGCACCGCTTCCGGTTTAGCCCGGCATGGCGCATGCCCAGTGTGAGATTAATTCTGAAACGGCCCTAAAATGCTCGTCTGGATGGAGATTGTTTTCATTTCACAACTGCGTTTAATAACAAAAAAAGGTATTAGCGTGGATGCTGCCTTAGTCTGACCCAGGTCTGTTGTGCAGCAGTTTCCTCTCCACACTACAGACGAGGTAGACCTCACCCTTTAATCACAAACACAAAAACAGAACCAGACTATGTATAAGAAGTGGTTAAGGGTCATTTGTAACTTGAGTTTCTTCTTTATGCTCTCTTTCAAAGTCGTATCTGTAAAGTCATTCTTGGCTCCGCTTTACCTGCTTTGTCTTCTGTTTGAGGACAATTCTGATTGTCTGTTGTTCCCCCAACTTTCTCTCAAACTGACCTGTGAGTGGGTGAAAACAAACCACAAATGTTACAAATACTGCTTTACTATGAAGCTCATTTCAACACTGGTTTATTATTTCTTTTTGTAAAGTATTTTCTACGTCAGCTGGATCTGAGTTTTTCTGTAGGCCTTGGATGTCATTATGTCTATAAGAAGCATGACCGTATTCCTCCAACTTAAAAGCTGGCAAACTGAACAGTATTAATGAGAATGAACAATGTATTAGGATCGCATGTATGAGTTCTTTTAGTTTGAAAGTTTAGTATATCTAATGAAATGTCATTAAATCCATAACCGCTAAATGACACCGTACAAAGCTACTGAGGACTTTCTAACAGTAGTTGGATACAGTAAAGGTACCATTGAGAGCTCAACAAACATGCAAGTAAAAGCACAGAGAAACTAGAAGTTGTGTAAACTCTATAAAAGTGTAGGTCTTAACTAACATCAGCGATGTTTTTATTGCAATTTTTAAATCACAATGCCAGATTTTTGTTCTGTACTTAAAAGTATTTGTAACCTTTTTCAGTTGATCATGTCATGAAGGCGTGTTGTGGCCCAGACTGTAATGTAAACCCTACATTCTTACACTTTGCGTCCTTTCTTATCCTGTAACGTCCACGGGGCGAGGGGGAGGGGAAGGGGAAAGGGAGGTGAACAGGCCAGATCGATGAGACGGGGAGATGAGGAGGGAAGAGAGGGATGCTTTCTCCTTTAACTGCGAGCAGTAAAGAGGCCGTGAGTGCTATTGATCCACTCAGCCAGGCCTGGAATACATCACCTGCTAGAGGAGGGGTTGGACTGGAAAGTGCGCTGGTGTCCTCAATGTACAGCAGAGTGGAGGGTGTGTCCTCCAAGACTACTGCTGTCTCAGATAAAAAAAAATAAAAAAATAAAAAAATAAAAAAAAAGGAATGAAGGTGGAAGGAGATGAAAAGTCATGTAATCTGAACAAATTTATATTCCCTTTCAATAATATCTGGAAAGCAGTAATTCATGTGTAAACATCAAGTGACTGTGGTGCTGTTTGAAAGGGGAGGAATTGCTAATCTCACGGGAGGCTATGAACACTGTATATGCTGTAATTTATTAAGGTTATTTTGATATTTTTAACAGTTGTACAGTCATTAATTTCTGTCTGGCATGCTGAATATGCCCAACCTACACACACCCTGGTACCGACTGTCTTGTGTGTAGACACCCCGCACCTTTGCCTTTAAACCGTTTTTGTTTTAATAAAAACCTAAGACCACTCCTTTCTCTGGCTCTTTTGTCCCCTACACATCCCTACATTATCTGTCAGAGAGCAAGAGAATATGAATATCAATCAAAATATTACCTCATTTGATCAGAAGGGTTTCTTTGTATTAAATAGTTTTATTTTCAAGAGCAATGTACAATTTGCAAACAAATGTAAACAGGTATATCTGCCAGAATCTGGCAAGAACATGAACTACAAAAGCTTGAGACAATAATATAAAACAAATTAATTAGCATCAATGTTTTTTTTCTCAGGCAATAATGTAGGATCTGAACTCCAGCTGGTCTAGATACTCTGGTAAAGTACTGCTGTGTAATAACTGAATGAGACTGCTGCAGAAACCCACATATTTACTGACAACTGATGGCCAAGGCATTCAGTGTTTTGATCAGGTAAAGCATTTCTAACAGACCTCGGTTCAGAATAAGCACATCAGTGGCTTATCTTATTCAAGAAAACTGCCTCAAGTCACTCAAAACACTGAATTATTAAATCTGTATTCATACCAGCATAAAACAAAACAAATAAATAGGGTAATCTGTGTGCTAATCCTCAAATCTTAAACTGCTATAACTTAGTAAAAAACACAAAAGTAACTGATGCTCATTACAAACTAGCTAAAATCTAAACAGAACATCCATTTTTAAAGAGGTAAACTTTGAACCTTAAGCTGAGGCAACTTATCAGCTGAAATGTCTTGACACCGTAGTAACATTTCAAACAGCCTTTCCTCTCCTCCCGGCCTGTTGTTCAGACCCCAACAATTTCAAACGAGGAAGGAACTGTGTCCTCGAACGTGTTCTTTAAAACAAAAAGGACACGAGAATAAAGTCGAACTTGTGAGATGTAGCCCCTACGATATGCTGTAAAATGGTATGAACAACTGGAGTCGACAGCAGCGCAGACGATTGCTCCTGCCATTGTTCTCAGAGGAGACAGACTGGTAGATCTATGATGGCGTATATTCAGAGAGAAGACTGACAGAAGGGACGGGGTGAACAGGACCGGCGGTGGAAGAGGCGGCCCTTTTTTAGGGCTGACAGGCATTTGTGACAGCCACGGCTTAGAGAAGAGAAGAAGGATGAAGAAAGTGTGGAAGCTCAGGATGAGAGGAGGAAAAACATTGAAATGCACAGAATCTCCGGGGGATTCATGGGCTGGTTCAATGAGCAGGCAGGAGGGAGAGACAGGACGAGACGAAGAACGATGCAGAATGTGGTTACGGAGGCTTTGGCCCTGTGATGGCTGTAGCTGAGGGGTGACTGCAGGCTACCAGGTGGTTTGGAGGAAATGCGTGCTGCT
>CAKALG010019927.1:0-21932 GCA_916700815.1 Helicolenus hilgendorfi | reverse complement strand
CCCACAGTCTTTCATGTCTGCTCTGCTGGTAATGAGAGCTGATGGAAAGAGGTGAGATTCTCCCGTCAGTCCTCCCACACACACCGAGGGAGACAGACTCAGCGGAGACAAAGCCACTGGGTGCACGTTTCTCAGAGTCGGTGTGTGTGTGCGTGTGTGTGTGTGTGTGTGCGGTGCAGATGAGCACACTCATCCCCCCCACAGAGACGTCTCTTAAACACTAAACTTCTCCTGACACTTCAGTTACTCTTCAGCTGAAGTTACTGTGTCTTTATCAGCGATCTCTCCCTCTCTTGCACTTCCTCCTCCCTCCCTTTCTCACATCCTCCCTGTACGTCCGTTCTTGTCCCTCCCCACCCTGCATCCTTCCAAGTTTGACGCAGAGCCATCTGTGAATCCAACTAATGTTGCACGTCATTCTTTTTTCTTCGTCTGACCCAGTTTGTCACTCTCAGCAGGTGTCGGCTGCCACTGTGATTACAGCTCAGAAATATCTCTGTCCTGAATGGCAGCTATTGCACCTGTGGGAGTGTGTGTGTGTGTGTGTGTGTGTGTGTGTGTGTGTGTGTGTGTGTGTGTGTGTGTGTGTGTGTGTGTGTGTGTGTGTGTGTGTGTGTGTGTGTAAAGGTGGATCTTGTATATCAACATTTATGTCCTCAAACGGATAGAAGATGTGGAAAATAGACAATAATAGACTTGTTTCTAAAACAACTCGTAATAAGAGAAAGTACCCTCAATGTTACTGCTGTTAAAACAAAAAAGATTACAAGGGAAAGAACAAGGCTAAGAAATATGGAGAGTAGGGTTAGAAGTTAAAAAAGGGGAAGAAGAAAGATCAGACAAGATAGGAGAGAAGAGAGGAGATACTCGAGTATCGCCCACAAATGAATGCTTGTGTTACACTTTTGACATTCCTCGCTCTCATTCGTTCGCTATGACAAACACAAAGAGCAGAGGCAGTGACCACGAGAGGATGCAGTACAGAGAGAGTGGAAAATGATGAATGGAGAATAAGATATGGACGCTTAGCAGAAGAGCAAGGACGGACACATTAGAGAAAGTAACAAGCGGTGGAGCAAGGAGCCCGAGAGCGAGAGGGAACAGAGGGGGAAGATGAAGCGGGACATGGAGATAAATGGCAGAGCTTCGGAGAGGCTATAAGGGCTCGAGCTCCGTCTGGCATAGGGTTGTAACACTGCAGTCTCATCTCCCATGCTCTTTCAAGTGGCAAGTAGAAAGGCCGTCATTTTAGCTGCCATCCCGTGGAAGCGCGCTCTCATTAAAGGTGACCTCATGGCAGCCCTCTGATCATGAGGCGCGGTGCAGGGGGAACCGTTTACATCCTTGACAGTGCTGAGGCCCAGAAGGATGTCACCCTGTGTGTGTGTTTATGTGGCTGCAGCATAAACTGAATGTATTTAGACAGTCTATAAGTATTTAGACAGATTGTTGTGGTGTCCGCTCTGTACGCCAGTGCAATGGACTTAAAATGATGGAAACACGATTATGAGGTTAAAGTGCTGACTTTACTTTGAGGGTGTTTACATCCAAAAGGGGGAACAGTCTGGGAACATCAAAAACCTTCGGTCTGAACTGTACATAATGCTTACGGGCTGATCTTCATTCTCAAAATACTTTAAGCTGTCAGTTATAATCGTAACAACAAACCTGCTGAAGGCAGCAACCAGTTATCTTAACTTATCATAAAAGAGTGTAAAGAGGGGGAAACAGCTTGACTCTGTCCAGAGGTAGAGAAATAGTCCAGTACTTAACCCCCTCTAACACTTTTCGTAAGGATTAAACGAAAAAAACATATGATGTGGTAATCAATGAACTTTAGAGATACCTTTGGATGGAGCCAGGCTAATTACTTTACTTTTTTTCCAGTCTTTATACTAAGCTAAGCTAACCGGCTTCTGGCTCCAGTTACCTATTTACTAGCTATCCTTAAATGACCAGCATTTAGGGGGATCTATTGGCAGAAATGGAATATAATATTAATAAGTGTCTTTTCTTAAGTGTGTAATCACCTGAAAATGAGTTGTGTTTTCGTTACCTTAGAATAAGCCGTTTATAGCTACATTTCAGATTTCAGATCGAGACTTCTCCTATGAGCGAGACTCTTTCCATAATGTCAAACACTTATAATAACAATGAGAGCCTGTCATGGCTAAATCAAGCACTTTTAGTGGACGTAAATGACGATGCCAGCTTGCCCCAATAGCACTATATTGCAGCCCCGTGAGCAGCTGCCATCTGCAGCGTTATCCCTCAATAGTGGTCTAATTTCAGAAATTGTTGTCCCTATTAATCAGTTAGACACAAAAACATGGGAAATTAGGGTCCAGGTTGAAAATTACAGAATGTATCCTTTAATGTACAATTTCCTACTATGACATATCAAAATGTGAAAAATTAATAAGCAATATGCTGGGAATCTGGATGTAGGCGTTGTGTTATAAAGTGCTAAGCTTTGTAGAGTTTGTCTACACAAGAAGTTTTGGTTGATTATTTTATCATATTTCCCTCTCTAACATTTGCCCTGAACTCAGGATCTGTAAAGATCTACAATGTCTTTGAGTCCTGTTGCTGTTTTCTTGGTGCTCTGTGAATCTAACATGTTGTGTTTTCTGTGTGTTTCTTTTTTTAACCTGCCTGTTCCTGTTGCTGGGCTATCTGTGGATGCTGCTGGCTACGGCAGTCTCATGTGAGTATATCCATCCAAAAGTCCCTGGTTCAGATTACTCCTGTCTCAGAGAATAGGATTGTCAGCCAACCAACTTGGCAACACTCCTGAAAAAACACCACTACTGTATGAGGCCGTTTCACAGCGTTTGGTTCTAAATCTTTCCTCACACGCCGAAAAAAAACACTCATCTACATAACATTCACACTTAATTATTAAGGGATGGATTTTTATATTTATTTAACTGTTCCACTTTCCTTATCTGAAAGGAATCCTAGCATGCATTAACAAGTGGTCACAGCAGGCCTCTGACGCTCAGAGAAACGATGCTAACTTTCTTGCCAACTGATGAAATCAAATCAAAGTCTTGTCTGATATACATTTTTAATTGCGAGCTATCAGGGATTTGCATCACCATTCAAGGCGCAGTAAGCTCCTTTTGCTCAAATGTGTATCAACAAATTCTAATAAGTATTTTTCAGTAAGCTTAGCTTCGAAAAATGAAAACAAAAAAAAAAGGAAGCAGTAATTCACCAATTCTTTGCTTCGGGAAATAGGCTTACTCAGAAATAAATGGGAAAATCTTACAATTGTTCGAGTTGTTGATGTCTCTGTGTGTGTGTGTGTGTGTGTGTGTGTGTGTGTGTGTGTGTGTGTCTGCAGGTGATTTCAACAGAGAAGTTAGGGAACCATATCTTCCGTCTGACAGGCCCCGGTGCTGACCAGGATCCCAAAGGTCTCTTCACCATTGACACAGACACAGGAGACGTGTCAGTCAGACGCTCACTGGACCGGGAGGCCATTGACTCCTACAAGGTCAGTGTGTGTGTGTGTGTGTGTGTGTGTGTGTGTGCTGCTTATTGTATTTGTGTGTATGTTCTCTCCTCTTCTTTCTGTCCACCTGGCCACTATTTCTCTGACACATTTATTGTTTCCTTGTCAGTCTCAGTGTTCACGCACTTCCTATTTTGCTCACTGATTATTTCCTTTTCAACTCGGTCAAGTTATTCATGAGAAATTGTAGTTCAAAGAAAAATCCACTTTGATCAATCTCTCTCGACTGTAGCATATGCTCAGCATATTGGCATACGGAAAACAACAGAACAGTGAGGGGTTTAGGGAAAGAGCACTTTGATTTTGTAACAAGACTATACATTCATTGGCAGCGTTATTTGGGAACGGATGGGCTTCGCATGTTGTGAAAGCCGAAATAATGCTATCAGTTTGAAGTGGGTGAGTGCGATGAAAGAACATTAGTGTCTGTTTGAGGTGCCTGCGGGGTTTGGTGCCCTCGGGGCTGTCTGTCTGACGAAACCATTCCCCTGTAACAGAAAGGGGGCAGAGAAAATCTACTTTTTGAGTCAGTCAATTGATCTTATCCCGTTTTTCTGAAACCAGACGCGAGTGCGGGTGTTCAGCTGGATGCAAGCTGTTGATAAGCTAACTGGCTTTTGTAAAAAAGTCAGAAATAATTCACTCCGTAAACAGCAACAGATGTGAGAGGAGAGCAGGCATGAGACGAACAGAGAGGAAGGCTGAGCGAGGCGACACACACATTCACCAAATGTATTTAGTCTTCCCCCGCTTACTATTACATGCATGGTGTAACCAGGACATTGGCTTTCAGTGGCTACGGTCTGGTTCAGGTTGTTTACAAGCACCTTTGACACCCAGTAACTGAGCACCCCTGTATCTCATGAATAATCTGGTTAAACAGATAGAATGGTCTGCTAGGAAAACATACAACAAGACATCAGCTGCAGTATAAATGAATAATATGTTACTCTGAATATGGAAGGGAATGATGACCCAGCAATAGAAGCAGTATTTCTCACGGTCATGCCCTTTGTTGACACCACACTGTGGCCATTACACTGTGGAGATCTGGGTTTACACAGTTGTAGGAAAGCAAATGTAAAAAGAGCAACAGGTTTAAATGCCACATTAACCCCTTACAGTATGGCAGTGAGCCAGGGGTGAGCAATGAGTGTGAGCTGAATTTGGTAATTCTGAGTTTTGACATGTACGCTCCTTAGTCCAAAATTACATTCTTGAAGTAAATGGAGCAAATGAGAAGGGCGGCTTAGGCCCGGCGGGGGCAGTCAAACTTGGCTTTCTCCAAATGTAAAAGTGGTGTGGATGAGTCTTTTATTAAGAGTGATACTCTGCATTTTAAGAGTTTGGAGTGTGGTGTCTTTTTTTTTTTCTAGCCTCTAAACAGTGTAACTGGCAATTTCAGACTCTTTTTAGGGGTGCCCAAGCGCACCTAAATTTCATTTCAGCACCCCTAAAAAATAATTATCAAACTCTCTGAGACCTGTGGGACTGCCGGCAGACATATACTGTCTTTAAGAGGCTGTAGCTCAGTCTTAAAGCTAGAGTGATGATACTGGCATCATATGAAACAAGAAAACCTAAGGAAACCATTGGTATCCACCAATACATGTCATGTTAGTAGGGTGTCGGCTCTGATCAAGCGACAATCGCTTGTTTTATCTTGTGTAGTGTGTAATAGTAGACAGCGTCCGACCTAAAGTCTAGCACCTTTGATTTTTTTTTTTTTTGCTTTCCACGATTTGTTCCGTCGTGGCCGTGACTTGTCAAGCAGGCTCGAACAACTGTAAACAATGGCGAAGTGAAAGGAGGAGCGATGTTGGTGTTGTGAGGTTGAATTGTAAAATGTAGGAAAGGTTTGTGGAGCTAATGTCATGGCAATACCCTAGCCTTTTTGATGTTTCCTTGAGGGACTACCATCACAGAGTGAAAAAAAAAATAGCGTGAAATAGCAGAGGCACTTCAGCAACCTGATGAGTAAGCTACTGCCATTAGCATCAAGCTTCCTTCCTGATGACATCACGCCCTCACAACACGACTAGCGATGATTGGTAGGGGACTGACGTGTAGTCTGTCATGTCTCTCGGTCAAGTCACAGCAAGAATGTATGACTCTCAATTGCCTAATCTAACTTAGTGACCATCATAACCGACAAAAACTAGGGGCTTTAGAGAAAGTCGGGTCATACCGGGACATCAAATTGGCGTCTTGGTCAATACTGAGATTAAGAACAGCGTGGTTCCTTGTTGATCCATCAAGAAAGTTCAGAAGAAATAACCCTGTTTGTATTCTTAAAACAGACCTTTCAGTTATCTCATAAGCTGTACATACACTGCCTCTTTCAAGTACTCGCAGTATATTAATTTTAGACTTCAGGCAGACACTTTTTTCACTCTGTCAGCACTGCTACTATAATTTACAAAACAAAGATTATAGACACACGCATAGAGACCTTCAAAGCAACCACACTTATCTAATAGTTGTTCCAATATCCTCAAAGTGTAGTGACAGGCTCAGTGAAAGAAAGTTTTTGGACCCTTGTCGGCTATAACAAAAGTTGGTACGTACAAACTCTGGGGAGGAAGACAATGAGAGAATTGGGAAAGAGGACAGCGAAGAAGAGAGAAGAGCGGAGAATGAGGGTCTGGGGACCTTCTCCATAAAGATTTTACTGTGCTCGGTATGGAAAAGTTTAGCTCAGCACAGAGATATTTAATGACACAATGACTGAGCTGAGATTGAGAGGGAAAAAAAAGAAGATAAAGGGTGGCAGAAGTACAATAGGAGACATGTGGAGAGCCTGAAACACAATCCTGCATGGACTCAACAGACTTGTAGATTTACTCAATACTAGAATATGATTTATTAATTGATATCATTTTAAGATGGCAAGTGGATTGTGCTGACTCATAACCTGTAAGACAACGTTATCCAAACACAGTATATACACACATGGCTAGCAGGTCTATTGCAAGATAAGGGTGATTTATTAGAACAGCTAGCTGCAGATTTTATTATTCCCGAGTACATTACCTGTCCAAAAGTAGCTGATTCAACTTTGAATCCCTTATCTTCCTTTACTTAGTTGTTTCCGTGGTGTGAAGGCTCCTGAACCAATATTAACCCTTATCTTTGAGTGATTTGTCTCTTTGCTGCCTCATATGCTGCTTCTTGTTTCATAGGAGAGATTGGGTTGTTATTTATTGGAATCAGCTATTTAAAAAAAGTGGCCCTCCAGTACTTGCATTTTGCTGTTGATGTCATTATGCGACACAACAGTGATGGGAAACACGCCTCATGTGACAGACTCAGACGGAGACATTATTGAAACTGTCAGTCAGAAAGGTAGCCGACTACAAGTCAGAGCAAAGATATCTTATATATTCAACTTGTCTCAACATCTAACAACAGTTCACCATGCACGTAACTTAAAACAACATGAGTTTATTAGAATAAGTCATGGCTTTCAGTTTGATTATGTATCTGCCTTCTGACCCAAGATTGAAATGAACATTTTTTTTTCCAAAAAAAACCCTCGGAGTGATTTTGCACTTATAGTCTGACCATAATAGCCGTGAGATTTAATTGAAGACTTCAGTCAATGGCTAAATAATTCCATCATTGTGAAAAAAACTGAACCAGTCTAATATGCCATTGTTTCAATGGCCTGGAGTGAATTAGCTTCTGACATTAATTATGGCTTCACTAATGATCATTATTTCCAACCTGAGAGTTGTAATCCCTGAAGACAAGCTGGTACGCCTCTCTATACACATACTATACATGTGCATGTGCATATGCACTTGCGCCAACCCGTTCTCTCTCCCAACTCGTCAAATACCGGCGTATGGTAAATGCCCCTCTGCAACGGAAACCAACGCAAGGAGGCCCCCTTTAGCAACAGTATGTGACGAACCGGGCTTTCAACTAACTCCAATATAAACTGACCCGCAGCGTTACGTGATAGTCGGAGCAAGTGATGTAGTATTAATAGTGTGAGAGTCCATTGAGAGCGGGTGGGAGAGGTGGTGGATGGGTCAAATAAACACTTTCAACCAGTCTGTTTGTGGCCCGTGTGAAACTAAAATTATCGTTGACTCTTTAGTCATGTGACTTGTCGGTATCGTCAGGCACGTGAGTCACATGAGTTGCTAATAACTTGAGTCGCTAGTCACGTGAATCGTTAGTATCGTCAGTCCTGTGAGTCACACGAGTGATTAGTATCGTTAGTCCCGTTAGTCGTGTGAGTCGTTATTATCGTCAGTCCCTTGAGTCTCGTGAGTCGCTAGTTAGTGAAGTTAACGTCAACCACGACCGTTTCCTAAACTAAGTGGTTGATTGCCTACACCTAACTTCTTGTGAAAGCTTACTTTGAAAGGACACTATGCATGTATACAGCGTATATTGACACGCCGTCCCTGGTCCGTCCAAAAGTAACACAAAGAGGGTACCCTATGCGTTGGTCTCAAATGCCAAGGGGCACTGACCAAACAACGGTCTTTGACGAGTTGGGACTGAGATTGTGTTGCTTGCACACACACACACATCCTGTACACTTTGCTTCCTCCCTTCCTCGTCCTCTTCCCAACCAGGCCTGCATCCAATATCTTGCTCTCTCTTCTTATCATAAGGAGATAATAAGTCTGTGTCCCCGTCATAACTCAGAACAAGGGTCTGTTATCAAAAGCAGCTTTTCCTTTTTATCGGTGGTATAACACTGTGTGCAGAATGACGACTGCATCACTTTTATAGTGCCCAGTGGTCCTCGCAGGCTGTCCCAGTCACATTCATTAAGGCTGTCTCCTTTCCTATACTGTAGCTAATGGCTTATGTGGGGATGAAACATGAAATATTCAGAAGGAGATTAAAATCACCATTACTCTAAATGCATTTTATAGACAAAGTGAAACAGGGAGCTCAGGGTCTTTCACTATGTGGCAAAGCCTTTTTTCATGTAAGACGTATCTGTTAAAGCTGCTATAATCAATATTTTTACATCAACGTTGGATCACATGACTACTCGTATGTGAAAACAAACCCACAGACATTCATCATGTGACTCTGCAGTTCCTCTCACTCCTCATTCGTTTTAGTGTCTTCTAACTAATTGTTTTGGTTAACTTTAATTATTTTAGGTTGTCCGTCTGTCAGTATGTCCACCTGCATGTAAGGACGTCCGACCCATTATCGTAAGTGCAACATCTCAGAAACACCTGTAGGACTCAAGGATGAACTGAATCGATTTTGGTGGTCAAAGGTCAATGTCACTGTGACCTCACAAAACAAGTTTTTTTGCCTCAGCGTTGGCGAGAGCTGTGGCCAGGGGCATTATCTTTTAGGGTTGTACATCCGTCTGTCCGGTCCATTCTTGTGAACGCAATATCTCAGGAACGCCTGGAGCCAATTTCTTCAAATTTAGCACAAACCTCCACTTGGACTCAGAGGTCAATTGATTCGATTTTAGTGGTCAAAGGTCAAGGTCACCGTGACCCCACGTCCGTCCTATTCTCATGATATCCCAAGAACAGCTTGAGTAAATTTCTTCAAATTTGGCACAAACGTCCTCTTGGATTCAAGAATGACCTGATTTGATTTTCGTTGTCAAAGGTCACTGGGACCTCACAAAAGACACTTTTTGGCAATAACTCAATAATTCATATGCTAAATATGACAATTTCACACACATGTCTAACAGGATAAAGTGATGGATTTATGATATTTTGAACAGACATGGATATAAACTGCAACTTGTCTTGTTGGCAGAGGCATACAATCCCGAGGCATCAATACTACAGTAGTTCCCTACTGCCCTCAAGAGACCAACAAATTAGTCCTTGCAGGTTTATATATACTGTTTGTTCAATCACACATCAGTGCTTTGCAGGTAAATGTGCATTCAAGTCTGAGACGTTGACATATTATTTAACGATTGGTCACACCAAGATGCAGACATGCAAGATGTTCATGGTATTAATCTCCAATCCATGATGTTTTTGAAGTAACATTTGAAGGGAAATGTCAGTAAATGTCAAATCTATTATCCATCGAGAGTCATGATTGAATGCCATCATGTTTCCTCTCGAGGCTCTTCTTTAAGATATAACAGTGGATGTTGTTTTGGACATAGATTACATTTTTCCCTCCCTAGATACTGGCTCCTTACGTTCAGGGTAATATGTCAATCTCCAGTCAACACTGATCCTCTGGCAGTCTTCTGCCTTGTCAACCTCCCTGGATGTTTAAGTTGTGGACTCCTCCTTAAATGTATCAATATTCTGTTGTGCAGACGGCCAAGGTTGTATTGACCAGACCCTCCACTTCCTTCCGCTTCCCTTCTTTCCTTCTCCTCCCTATTTCATGATGATGATTGATTGATATCGGCAAAGAAACGCTCCACCTTTCCCACAAGGGCATTGTGTATCAAAATAATATTGGCAACGGCTTTGAAAAAAATGAAATCAATCAGGTTGACTGGCTTTGTATCTAAATGCAGCGGTCAGAGTTCTGGAGGCGCAGCTTGAAATAAATATGGATGCAGACACTACTGCAAGTTAAAGTACAAACTAAGCAAAACTTAGGAAACACATTTAAGAAAAAGCACCGTCTAACTTCAGCATAACAGCAGCGAGAGGTCAGCGCAAGACAGATTGAAACTGGGAATTCTAAATAGGCTATTACATGAACAACAAGCAAGGCGAAGCAACAAACAAAGCACTGACAAAGTAAACATTTGCTGTGGAAGAACAAACAGACACAGCGATCAGCTTGGCCACATGTTCACAAGGATTTAATGTCAAACATTATTTTCTTATTAAGCTCAATTAGGGTGAAAATGAATGGTAATGAGATGGAAAATGGAGCGAGGAAGGGAGAGGAAGGAGTGCGGGGCTTATCACTACGGTTATGAAAAGCCTGGGTCGGGTCGAGAGTGGCGGGGAAGGACCCTAATTGGCTTAGGACAGAGGAAGGATAGAACGTGAAGTGATAAATAACAGTCTTGTTTACACAGGTAGAAGGATGACCCTCAGTAATGCAGGTCATCGCAGCAATAAGTGTGGTGAGTCCTTTGTACGTGCTTACCTTGGAGATGCTGAAATTTAGGGTAGACAAAAAGCATACAGGTACAAATAGTGCTGTGGAGATTATTTTCAGGTGAAAAGTGCTCTGTTTCTTTGTGATTCCCACACACAGGCAGCTCTTAACTGCCAGAATAGTCAGTTATTACTAATATAAACCAAAGAGTCTGTGGGTGCAGCCTAATTATTTTAGTACTGTGTGTTTATAAATAATAGACTTCAATTTAATGGTGCTTATCGGTGCTTAATATGTGATTTGGAGCATTTCTGTTGCCTTTCAACATGGCGATGGCGAGCCGGCGGATTGCAGCTAATGGAGCTAGCAGCGCTGCTGACGGAGATAACGGTGTTAAGGTCTTTGCACACCAAGCCTGTATTTGTATGCATGTTTTGAATACATCATCTGATAAAAAAGGTTACGCGCAGAATCCTTGCTCACTGAATCCAATGCGTTTTATTATTCTATTTGTTGGGGAAATTCGCAATACGATACAAAACCGACTTATTTACGTGGGTGCAATGGATAGCGTTAGTCCAAAACGGGGCGAATTAATGAATAACATTAGCAAGAAGCTATCATTTAGCTGCCTAGAGCACAATCACTACTGTCTAATCTTTCCTACATCCTTTGTTTTGCGACCTCCCCGATTCCAAGCTGTTCTGCAATCACTTGCTACTGTCTATCTTTAAATTACACATCTCTGTATTCTTTTCTATTTTTTTAATCGTAAAGTGCTTTGTGCAGGGAGACGAAGTGAATCAGATTATCAGATGCCATTTTGAATGATGTCGTTTGCACGGACGGTTGCTCCGAGTGGACAAACAACCCTCTTTTGCCTTTTGACACGAACTACGAAAAAAAGCAGACAATCAAACCTGGTCCAAAAACTTTAATGACTGAATGAATAATGTAAACATGATTCACACAACGTGAGGTCATATTTATTTTTTAACATGCAACAATTTCGGACGAAAAATACGGACTAACCTGAGGGGGAACCGCAGGGTGGGTGCTATACGCTTCCGCGACGATGCTGACGGTCAGGACGGCGTTATCAACTGTAACCGCCGTATGAGAGCAGTGCAGAGCAAGAGCCCTTAAGCTAGACAGTGGGGAACACGCACATGCATGAACATGCACTAAAAGTATACACAACCAGCTCAGCTACTGTATATCAACAAAGCGAGGAGCAGCTAGGAACATGAAACACACAGAGCGGGAGCGACTTCATTCTCTGCTCAGGTAGACATGACTCTACCATATCTTTACTGCTATATTAATGCTGTAGATATTGAATTTAGCACCATAAAGACTTTAGATTGTCCGAAAAAGTCACCTTAATCCCAATGTTTGCTGTTGGTCCGCTTTCTTTGGGTTTTGTTGCAGCCCGCGCCTCGCAGTAGAAAGTAGCATCCACTCTTGTGATGTCCTGTGACAGCAGATCTAAATGGCACCATACTCTGCTCCCTATATTCTGTCTGTCAAGCCACAGTACACCATGACAATGGAAGGACTCACAAAAAAACCCCCACATGGACCTATATCAACTCTGTGAAGGCCAAGCTGTGAATTGACAGCTGTTTTGAATTCTAGATATTTAAATATCTCAGATTTCAAAAGGTGCGGAAAGCTGTGCCCTCAAGACAGTTTTGTTAGGTTGTCAAACTGTATAGATTTTTTACCTATATTTACCTATTCTTGACAGCGTAGACATCAAACGGTGGCATTCTTTGACAGATCACTCTCATGGAAATGACTCTTGTTGTGGCTTCTGACTCTCTTTATAGTGGAATTTGTTTTTATTTCACCGAAAGCAACTTAAGGCTAGCATTTTTAGAATATTAATACTTTAACTATGCATACAATATTTCAAATATATGGAAATTTGCACATCTATCAAAGCTGAATGACTGCCACCGCCATACACTCATATACACGCAATTTGGAGGCCAATTTCATTATAGTAGAATTGCAAGCTGTGAAAAGGTTTTGACACTCTGAGGACACAAACAGAGGTCTGACCCATTATTCCGTAACAGGATAACATACACCATTAGAGCAAGTAAAGATGGACAGATGCTGCCAGCTGTGCCATGCAAAAACATTCTGTACAATGTAGTCATCTTTGCACATGCATATTACAATCTATTCACACGTACATGAATAATATTTGACCAGGGAGACGGCATTTCAAACCGACCTCGATATGACCCATGCCAAGAAAACTGTCAGTCATTTATGTGCATTGAAAAGCCGACTGTTTAATAAGCCGCTCACTGCTGCTTAAATACTGCACAGTAGTGTGAAGTGCATGAGTTAATAGTGTGAATAGGGGATAAGGGAGCTTGTCGGTCATCTCCTCAGTCCCTAAAACTCCTGAAATGTACTTTCCCTCTACTAGTATGCTGCACTGTTGCCCTATTTTTCCTATAAATAACAGATATACTAATCCTCTCTTTACACACAGTACACATACAGTACAAAGATGCTAAGCATTTCAGGGCAGGTTCTCGCATTAAATTCAAACAGTGTAAGCATTAAATTGCTTCAGGCTTTTCAGTTTTTTTTTTTGCAGACATACAGAACAAATAATTCACACAATTTGCTAATTTGGCAACTTTGCAGGATTTCATCCTTATACCTTGCAGCACAAGGCTCAGATCTCACGGATGCCTACACGGATTTGTTGTTTAATCAAATTTTACAGTCACTGCTCTGCTCTCTATCTGTCCTTTTGGCTTAT
This sequence comes from Helicolenus hilgendorfi, assembly GCA_916700815.1. NCBI lineage: Eukaryota > Metazoa > Chordata > Actinopteri > Perciformes > Sebastidae > Helicolenus > Helicolenus hilgendorfi. The sequence continues at coordinate 8,592 of CAKALG010019927.1, read as the reverse complement.
ACCTGCTCCACCGTAGCTGTTTCCTTCTGCTTAGGTGTCAGAGAGGGAGGGTTTTTGATTAATCCGTCATGTTGCTGAGGTGGAAGAACAGGGACTGTATGTGAACAGCAAAACATTTGACCCCTCTGGTGGATACATAATGTACACTGTGTGTGCCTGCGTGTGAATGTACATCTCTGTGTGTATCGCTGTGTTTATGTCTATGGATAATCTTGCTCATCTTTATGTATATCTTTATATCCCTTTGTATATATCATATAGCCCATAGTGCCTAACCGTACAATCAAACAAGGCAAAGTTTTAAGGAGATGTCAAATATAGACAATACAATTAGAATGAGGCCAACTGGCAAGTGAAATGTTCTGACCTTAAAGGGGAACTACACCCGTTTTCAAAATGCATACATGTTATTCCTATGGTCTAAGACAGTCCAAAGGAAATATTAGTAAACATGAACAACTCTCTCCCAAATCCAAAAACTAGAGTGCTAAAACTCAGTTTGAGTTTTAGCACTCTAGTTTGTGATGTCATAGGGTATGAAGCTGCTCCACAGACAATGAATGGGGAGAGATGTTCTAGATGACACTGAGAGCACTCAGGGGAATGATCTGAGTATATGGGTACATTTTCTGTTTCACAACTGACAACATTACAATATAATAAAACGCATTTTTGTATAAAAAAGAAAACAAACATTCTGTGGGTCCATAAAATCAGCCTCTAATTCATTGTCTATGGAGCAGCTCCAGAATTTCTACTTGATGACATCACAAATTGTTTTCTTTATTAGTGGTTAACAAATAACAACACGAACCAAAGTTAATTGTCATGTTTCATCTTTATTTAAGTAAATTAATTGGAGTTCCACCGACATCCTATAACACCACCCAATTTCCAGGATGGAACTGCTTGCTTGCACTTCAGCTCATAAACTTTCGTTACTCACCGGCATTTTCTTGCGAGTGGAAGCAAGATGGCTTTTCTTTACCTTTTGCCCGATTGGGCAAGTGAGTTGCAAGATTACTAGTCTGATGTGGCATTTTACTTGCCCCGGGAAAGCAGGCAATTATTGTTGAGCCCTGCAAATGAACACACTTTTTTCTATTTGCTTACAAAACAGCCACATGTAATGAATAATTTGGGGCAGTGTGCCTCCAGACAGTTCGAAGAAGACAAAAGACTGCATTGAGAGGACTAGAGAAGAAAGAACAGTGTACCGTAGGGAAATGAGAAAAGGCGGATAAGATATGAAGCAATGGGGTTTAATAAGAAGAATAAAAGAAGACAAATAATAAAATAAATTAAAAAAGCTATTTTCCATTCATAAAAATAATCAATACATATTGCATGTTCCATACCATAGCGTGCACATATACATACACCCCTACACACTTCATACACCACTGATTCCTATAGCAATCTAATGCCTCCGTCATTTACAGTAGGTGTAACTTCATGAGCCCGAGGCCTGAGACAGGTGAAGCCTGTTGTCCAAATCCCACTCCTGTTTTCTGCTTGGCTGGACTGTAATTTCCTGGGCTTTAGAGAGCAGGATACGCTGCCCTGCACACTGGAAAACAGGCCTGATGTGCACTTAGTCCCTGTATGTGGGCAAGAGATAAAGAACACACACACACATCGACATCACCACCACCACCTGCTCTCTGAGCAAACAAACATCAAATAGCTATTACCTGTAAGAAATATAACCACAATACTTTCATGCCACGGGGTCACACACCGTTGCGCGGCACTTATAATGCCGCTGGTCTATAATTTCTTATTTCGCATGCATAATTGTCTATTAACTATGTTTGCGACACTCTTTTCCCTATGTCAGAGACACAGTACACAGCATATCATCTTTTTTGGTGTCTCAAACAGCTGCTTAGTTTTCGAAATGCATCTTTAAATGTAAGCAGAGTTCAAACAGATCGGATGTCGGAAAGGAACTTTCTTTGAAACTGCAGTTCAGAGAGATTTTCTTCCAAGTTTTCCTCAAATTTGTTTCTCGTCTTTAAGCCTTCCTTCGGGTCAGGATCATTCAACTCCGAGAGCTGTGTCACTATCCTGCTGTCCTTCCAGAAACCCCCTTAAACCCCTGCAGACACACTGCTGTGCCCCGACTCCCAGATAACCTGATTAAACAGTGAGTGCCCTGTTGCTCAGCCTCCGGCATTACCGCTGCTAATTCAGCCTGTCCGCCGCCCGCTGAGGCACATGGCACAACCCCTAATGCACTCTGCTTCAGTACCAGGGCAGCTCCACTTTCAGCTGTCTGACTGGAGACAGAAACACTCTCAGTATTATCCACTAAAATGGCTGATAGTGACCACAAAAGACGGGAAATAGTCTGAAATAGGTCACGCGATTATTAGAATCTATCCTGAGGGAAATACAAACGTAAGTACAGTAAGAAGAGACAAAGACATTGCTGAGAATGATTGGACATCCAAAAATGAAAACACATTAATTATTTACCCACTCCTGTGTCAGCTGAAAGTCATTTGTTCAAGTTTCTAGGATCACTAAACACACAGGAAGTTGCATCCAAACTTTAATTCCAATCTTTTCTCCGAACTGTCAAAATAAAAAACCTTTTATATTCCTGTACAGCACAGCATTCTGCGGACAGATATTTATTGTTACAATATGCTGTAAACCCTTTTCAGTGAGGAAAATATAGGCTAGTATATGTTATAGATGTCTGGATCAAGTTTTTTTGGCCCAGATCCCGATCTAATATTGAGTATCTGCAGACATCGAATTCAATCCAATACTCATGTTTACCTACAGCTGCCCTGTGCACACTCAATCTACAACCTGAAAATTACATAAAATAGTACTTGTTATATCAGGTTTTTTTGTTTTGTTTGTTGTGCATGAAAAAGGTCTGCCAAATTATAAAGCCCGAAGTCCAGGCCAAAGGGAGTTACTCTCCCCCACAGAAATACTGCTCCTGAAACGCCTCCTTTGAAGTCCTGCCTTTTGTTCCGTAACGTGGTGATGTCATCCAGTAACACATTTGCAAAATACGTGCCTAGCAGCTAGTTTGGCTCGCCCTGAAACAGAGCTAATTAGAGTGGAGCTGGAGTGGAGTCCGAAGGGTTTGGTCCGGTTGACCAATCACAACAGAGTGTGTCAGCTGACTAATCAGAACAGGCTTTTCTGGAGGGGGGCGGGGCAGGACCTCAAACACAGCGTTTCAGATAGAGGGTGAAAAGAGATGCCGCAATACAGTCGGTATGAGAAAAGTAAAGAGTTTTTTTTACTTTAAAACATGTAAACATGTTCTAGTAGAAACCCAAAAGTGAACAGTATGAACCTTAAAATTAACATAATAACTCCTCTTAAATTATTGATATGATATGAATGAAGATTTAGCTGGGAGTATGGAACAGCTAGATCATTTTACTCAAAACTTAGAGTTGCTGGAACTACGGAAACACTTTTATACAGTCGTGTTACAGAGTTCAGCTTCTCCCCTCACAAATAATCTTTGGTCGAGCACAAACACCGACTTGGAAAGAGCACAATAACAGAAACGTTTAAGTTTGGCCTCTAGTTAATTAATACGTAATTTTAACAGGCGAAAGCATCGGCCAGCTAAAAATGAGAAGCTGCTTTCTGAATGTTTTGTATACTGCTCCTTGCTAACAAGAAATAGGGAGTCAAAAATGTCAAAATGTTGAATACTCGATTCAGATTGGTCAATCACGACGTTCTACTGTCTGTTATTTCTTTATAGTAGACCGTTGCTATGGGCCCAATTCTGATGTTGGACTCTGTTTTTGTGTCAAATTGTGGATTTCTTAAGTAAGTAGAAGGAGAATAAGTGGGATAATGTACAGCTAGCGGGTCACTGTTGTGAAATAAACCCCTTCAGACCACTCTGTTTTGCGTCGGGATCCACGGCATCTGGGTTATCTGGGTTAATTTCACAACAATGACTGGCTCGTCGTACATTATCTCTTCGTCAGACTCGACAACAGAGCTTCGTGAATCTGTGTATTTTGCCAATCCTCGTGGCAAAAATAGGTCCTGATCAAGGCTCAGGACATCTCTAGTATAATGACAATAATGTAATGTACACTGTAACCTGCCACAGACTAGCATAATACAGTGTTGTAAATGATGTGAATGAACACACTGCACAAAATGTAAGGTTTTGATGTGTTTTTCTTCATTCGATGCTGGTCATGTCATATTTTCTAACGCGTCTTTTCAAACAGATATGACAGTCTTTTAATTTGAAGAGACAAATGAAATACCTGCACAGTGACTGCACACAGCTGTCCTGTTGATTGCGTAGTACAGTCCTGAGTGCACCATATATAGGCCTCCTCTAAGGACAAATATAAAACATTACAAAAGAAGCAACGGAGATAGTAGGAGACAGGTAAGCCTAGTTTTCCGCCGGCCCTCCAAACAGTGCCTTCAGTGCCAGACAAAAGGAGATTGAATTATACCTTAGGAGAGAAGGGGGGGTATTTTGTACCATGATACACCAGGGAGAGCCTTTGTGACTCTTTCAACGCCTTTCAGAAGCAGGATTATTTTTTATCTTGCCAGACGGCCAGCTGAATGAAAGATCTTTTCTATCATTTTCTATCTTCTCTATACTTTTAACTCCCCCACTCTTCCTCACCTTCCATCTTTTGTTCAATCTCTCCCCCTCCAAAGACCATCTATTTATATCTTCTTTGACATTCCAAGGGCTTCTTTTCTTTTGATGTAATGAGGAACATTTCAGATCAGTGACTCTGGGATAAGAGACAGAAAAAGAAATCCACACGTAACACAATCCAATATTTCAAGAGCGGTTTTGTTTGCTGAAGAGCACATTAACATTTTTTTTTAAATGATTTATCGTTTCTGAAATGCTCGTGCTGATAACGGCTAGTAATAAGGGTTTTAAAATCATTAACACTGACGTTATAACTAAGATCTAGGGCTGGTTGCTTAAACATGGATTACAGAAAGAGCTATGCTGAGGTTTCATTTTCAATGAAGATCTCCATTAACACAAAGTTGTGAGTGTAGGATGTGCCTTATTCATGTCTTAGCAACCAGCCAGAATACTTGTGATGTTATTGCGATCATATTAGACTGCAATAGACTAATATGATAATTATTTGGGCCATGGGGTGTACCAAATCGAAACAAATTACTTACTGAGCTGCACATCCTGTATCAAACTATTTGGGACAACTACATGTACCATTACATCCCTAACTTAGATTTATCTGTTGCCTAGTCCATGTATTACAAGACATATCAAACAATTTGAGAGTGATAAAGGGGTCAAGACATTTGTTTGTTGGTGGTTGTCCACATTTGGGTCATTGTTTCATTGTATCATGTATTTTATCTCTGGGTTTTGTACTTACAAAACAAGACATTTAAAGACATCACCTAGGACTTTGAAAAACTGGGATGGACATTTTTCAGTATTTTCTGACATTTTATAGACTAAAATAATTGCCAGATCAACCCATAATGAAAAGAATGACCAGTTGCAGCCCTATTATACAATCGTGCTCAGGTGGGAGCAAGAACCTAAGACTTAAATGTGGTCAGAGAGTAAGTGAGGGTATTAATACAGACCACTCAAAGTGAAAGAATACAAGATAAAAATACAAATAATGTTGGGGAATGATCAGACAAGGGACTTTTGGTGCTGTTGAATTGTATTTGGTTGTACAGAGAGGCGTTTCTGTTATTTAGCCTACCCTCATTGACATCAATGGGATGGGCAAAATAATGGAATCACTTGTCAGTATAACGCAATACAACTCAACACAAACTGCTTAATCCAAAATGTGCTTTAGGCAAACTGGTAAAAACTAATATTCTCACAATGACAATGCTAACATACTGATGTTTAGCAGGTATAATGTTCACTATGTTAGCAAACTATTTGTAATGTGTTAGCATGCTAATAAGTGATGGAAATACCAATAGTTTTGCTGCTTTTTGGTCATAAGCAAAAGTGTTTCACAAATTAAAATGTTGACCTGATCATGGCGCCAGAAAGTTAAAGTGGCGGTAGGCAGATCAGCGCTGCCTAATTTGACCATTGATCAGAGTTTGCGAGTGATTCACAGCTTCTCATAGACGGCAAGGCTCCAGCTTGGCTGTGATTTTTTGTTTTCCTCCGGTCTGTGAAATCTTGCAGAGCACTCGGGAACACAGAGGCACAAGATTTTTTTCAGATTACCTGTCTCGTGCATTACTGTCAGGCTATGGTGACCGTTAAATAACTTTTTTTTTAATCATATTTGCTCCAATTCTACCCACGGCAGCTTCAACGGATCACTAAAGTTATTACAATTCATCCTGTTGGGGACATGAATGTCTGTACCAAATTTCATGACAATCCATCCTATATTTGTTCACTCAAATCCACAAATGTCAACCTGCTGGTGGTGCTAGAGAAAAAGGTCAGTGGATCAACAAAGTCATCAGGATACATTGTCTGGGAACAGGAACGTCTGTGTAATCTTCTGTTCTAGTTCATCTGATACAGTAAATCTCGAGACATTTCACTTGATAAGTGAAAACTTTGACCTAGTGGTGACGCTAAATGAAACGTCAGCGGATGCCCAAGGTAGTAGTTTTATCCCTGTGGGCATCTTGGGTATCTGTAGCAAATTTCATGGGGATCCATCCAATAGTTGTTGAGATATTTCACCAAAAACAAAAATGTCAAACCTCATAGTGGTTCTGTAGGAAGAGTCAGGGGATCACTTAAGCCAGTAGGCTTCATCCCCTGGGGACTATGAATGACTGTTCATGGCAATCCATCTTACAGTTGTTAAGCTATTTCAGTCTGGACTGATGTGGTGGACCAACTAACCGACAGAAGAACATCGCCATCCCTAGAGAGACGCAGCTAGCATGGCTAAAAATGTTCCGGCAGGAGGATGGGGAGTTTTTGGTTTAACTGCTTTCTTTAGCTTTGATGGCACAAAGTTGTGGTTTCACTTTGTAGAAAGATATGCTCTTCAGCAGAAAACTCTCACCCAGTCCCAGTTGGTCTCCCCCTGTCTCTCAGATGGCGAGAGCATGAAACACAGTCGGCAGCTGTGCTTCCTTCTTGACAGGCTGCTTCCATGGCTTAATTTCATTGGTATAGGATGATTCGAGTTTTTGAAGGTAGATGCAGCAGATGTGTACAGGACCGGTGGATTAACATCTTTGTATCCCAATGGGTTTTTTCTAAGGGAAGCTGATGCCTTGAGGTCTAAGCTTTGAGAGGAATAGAGGAAAAAGTGAAATTCTTTTGGGACGGTGAGAGAGAAAAAAAAACTCTCTCTGTTGTTATCACATCTCGCTGTACTATAGAAGAAGGTGTATGAAAATAGAAAAAAAGGACTTTTCTTCACAGGTATACAGGCTGTGGGTGCAACATAATACAATTAAGCTGTCTCCCTGTGATGTTTGTCTTAGTGGCTTTAACAAAGTAAAACATGTGTTGTACTAAGAGGCTTCCTTGAAACACACAATGCCATTTCCAATAGCATATGCTGTATTTCATGATCAATCCATCATCATTAGGCTGTGAAGATTTACTGACACACAACACAAGTGACAGTGGGCAGAACATTTTTGGCATCATTGGGCAAAACATCCTCAATAACCTTTCAGCATATTGTAATTCAAGTATTTTGAGAGAAACCTAGACTTCTGCTCCTCCTCATGGCTCTGTTTTCAGGCTTAAAAAAAATCTAACCGGCGACAGGAGACTTTGGCCAATCACAGGTCATTTCAGAGAGAGAGCGTTCCCATTGGCTGTTCCTTCAGCAGAGGCAGCTGTCAATCACTTGCAAACTCCTATCAAACGGTCAAACTATAGGCACCTCTGATCAAATGTGAAATAATATTTACTCTAATGCCTATTTTTCGCATTAAAATGTTTTCAGAAACATCTTGTAGTGTACTGTTTAGCTGTAAAATGAGAAAGTTTGCTCCGGCTGGTGGGCGGTGCTTGGTATTTCCCCAACTGATCTGAACATGGCTGCTTGTTCACAAACTCTCATTTTACAGCTAAACAGTACACTACAAGATGTTTCTGAAAACATTTTATGCGAGATATAGGCATTACAATAACAGAATATTGATTCATATTTGATCAGCACGGCCTACTTTGACCGTTTGATCGGAGTTCACAAGTGATTGATAGCTGCTCTTAGAAATCTGGCAGATTCCATTAGGAGCACCGGAGGACACAAAGGCACATGACTTTTTTTTTTAGATTACCTGTCTCATACACTACTGTATGGATATGCATGGATATAGTGACTGAACATTTTATAAAAAATAACTTTTTCTAATCACATTTGCTCCAATTCTACCTATTGCTGCTTTAATGCCTCTGACCCACACTCGGGTTCTTCTGTTTCTTGATATTCTAAACTGAGTTGACTAATCAAACTCACTCTGCTGGAGCTGCGCAGTAAAGCAGTTCAGCAAGTTTCACAGTGATCAGATTACGCCGCCCCCCTCCTTGCTATGTCCAAGGGAGGGCATTGAGGAGAGTTTGAGGGAGCGAAGGCTCTCCCTCCCGGGGGACTCTCTGAACTGTGTTAG
>CAKALG010019925.1:0-10829 GCA_916700815.1 Helicolenus hilgendorfi | reverse complement strand
CCAGTCTTGTTTTAATGTCTTTCTGCACTGCACTATCTTTACTGATGAGGCTGCCCAGGTATGTGAACTCTTCCACAAACTCAAGTGGTGCCCCATTTACAAGAATGGGTGCTGTAGGGGTGGAGTTTACACACATCACTTGAGTTTTGGAGATGTTGATGTTGAGTCCAACCTGTCTGGCAAAGTTGTTGAGCCTGTCAGTTTTGGCCTGCATGTTCGAGTGGTTGGTTGTAAGGAGATAAAATGCTGAGTCCCTTTTACTCTCAGAGTGTGGCGACACGTTTTGACAAATAAACGCAGTTCTCAATTAGATGCCAGGTAACATTTTTTCAGTATGAACATGCTACACATCGTTAGATCAGTTAGATTCTCCACCATTCTATCGTTCAGTTCATTTTAAGGAAACCATGAAGCACCAAAGTGTAATTCATTCCGATTTACCGGCATGGCAACAAGAGAGAAGAAAAGAAAGTGGTGCCTACCGACCTTTGAAGCAGTCATAAAGTCTGAATATGTACACTCCTTGATAATTTATATTCCTTTAGTCCATAAAGGTCCATCGATCAAAAGCATCATCCAAGTTGTGAACATTGTCATGTGAAATGTGATTGTTATTGTAGCAAAACTATTTGCTTTGTGTGTGTAAGTTTGGAGCGTTATTTAACCTCCTTTGAGACAAGCTAGTATGACATAGTTGGTACCAATAGATTTCTTAGGTTTTCTAGTTTCATGACACCAGTATCTTCACTCTTGTTTTAAAATTGAGTCCACTACAACCATAAAATTGCAAGTTGTGTTAATGTGTTGAAGAAATTAGTGGCATTTAAACGAATTTGCGTGAACGCGTTATCGCATTTGACAGCCTTAATTTAGAGTATTTTTTTATGAATGAAAAGATAGTCGCTGGTTATGTGGGACACTTGCATGTCTTATAGTATCTTCACATTCATCACAGCATCTACTCTAACTTTAGACTGTGTGTTTGTGTGGTAACTGGAGACTAAACTACCAAGTGATATTTTACATCATAGCCAAGGGGCACCACAGACAGAACGACAACACATCCATAGGTATTATTAGACCAGGAAGGAAGTTAATTACAGATGCATGATTTTATTAACAGCAGACAGACTCAGACTTGTAAATACAGACTGGCTATTGCTTCCTGTATAGTTATTCACTGCTGTCAAACAATAGGAAGGAAGTTGACGTGATCTAGTGGCGTTAGCTCTCTCGACAACTGTAGAAAGCAGCTAATGGCTCATAAAGCACGGTGCATTTCAGCCTTCTGAGCCCTGAGGCAGCCAAAAAGGCAGAGAGGGACACACACACACACACACACACACACACACACACACACACACACACACACACACACACACACACACACACACACACACACACACACACACACAGAGGCCCACATTGTCAAGTACACAAGGGATGCCTTTGCTGGCTTTCAGTATTCTGAGCAGCGTCTTATTTTTCATTACTGTCTCTTTCTCTCCGTGTTTCTGGTAAAGAAAAGTCTCTGAGGTGTTGTCAGTCATGGGCACAGACGAACATTCAGGAATATTGAAATATCATCCTAATGGGAAATCATTCACAGTTGAAATTTCATCTGTAGAAGATGTACACGCTCAGCCTCCAGTCTTACATTCATAAAATGCTGAAATAATCTCTCACTGTGTTTGCATCAGTCCAGAAGTCATGACTGAGACGTTGAGTTGTGAGGAAAAAATGAAAAATGAAAATGCATTTTGTGCAGCATTTAGTGACTGATGCTCAGCTGAAAGTACTTAATGATTACTGATGATTCACAGGAAAAAGAACAGTGACAATGTTAGGGATGCACCGATCCAACTTTTTCAGTCCGATACAGATAGCGATACCGAGTACCGATCCGATACCAGTGTTTAATTAATAAACTGTATGCTTCACTGTGTGGAAGTGACTGGGATCATTCTTTTATGTGTATGACAACATCAGGCTTGACTTAAACATCACTTTCCTAACAAATAGACACATAGATATACATTTATTGAATTGTGATTTTAAATAAAATAATAAATCGTACATACCAACAACTTGGCAAAAAAATCTTGAAAATTAACAGGAATTACAATTCAAGTGTAAACCTTTTTAATGCAGCAACAAATTGGTCAAAACTTAAACAGGAATTAAAATTCCATGATATAATATATATGGTATATAAAAATAGAATTTAATTTAATAGATCGGCTCCATTGTCACCAATACCCGATCCAGCTGTTTGAGTCCGTATCGCCCCGATATCCGATCCGGTATTGGTATCGGTGCACCCTAGCATGCTCTCTTTCCAATTTATTTTCTGACTCTAGGAATGGAGAAGAATTATTGTGTTGAATGCCTTAAATTAAATATTGTGGAATATGGTACCAAAGCTGTTGTAGGTAATAAGGATAGTTGAAACTAATACATTTTACTCAGATGCTCTGCATTAACTAATCCACTTTAAGACTCGGATTTTGGGAAGAAGAACACAACACTAACTAACCAAACCACATGTGAATAAACCTTGATTTTCCTGATGATTTTGTCTAATCCAGAAGCCTCTTCTGAAAATCCTGTTGGCTGTTGAAATCTAGAGAGAGCATCTGAGATATTGTGCTCTGGTAGCCAGTCGACAAAAGAAAAAGCACTCTCTCCTGTGTTTACTAGTTCAGTTGTGTCAGTAGAGTCATGGAGTGGCAGCGGGTCGTGCTCTAGTGTCGGCTGTAAGCTGTTTAGTGTTGTGGCTCCAACTGACAGCTGCTTTCTCCAAACCCCTTTCACAGAAGATCTCCTCTTCCTAATGCTCAGCCTAAGCTCCTTCTGTCCGTCTCTCCGTGACAGGCTGTGAAAGTGGACGTCCGTATGGCTTTCACAGGCCTGCTGGGACAATCGCTGAACCTGTCAACACTTTCACCGCCATTTCAAGTTCAGTCGACTCTAAGCTTATTTTCTGAGGTTGAATTCAGTTGAGTAGTTGACTTGGTAGCCTGAGAACCAGTAGGTGGCGGTGGTGCTGCTGATGCGGCTACAAGCTGAGGGATTTGTCTGCTTGTGTTTGCAGGTGATAATTGTCTAAATGTCCTCACTGTGTCATATTCTGTGTGTTTTCAGAGGGCCGGGCGGGCTTTGCTGCAGCTGAGGATGATGAATGATCTTGTGCGCTAGAGCTAGATGGTGTGGGAATGATGGACCTCCCTAATGGCCAATCAATCATCACCACCACCGCTGTTACAGTCTCTGAGGTGAGGCCACGCCCACTCGCCAGACCTCCACACACTCTTTTCAAAATTCATCGCGTGCCGATTGGCGATCAGAACTAAGATGTTATAAAAATAATTAGTAGAAATATGCACCATGCTGTGCATTTAGAGATGTTTCTGATGGCGCGGCATGTCCGCCTGCTGAGCCCCGTTAATCAGCACAAGCTAAATCCTTGATTACAAACCAGTTTACTTTCCCATAGGTCTGACACCCGGCATCTCCGTTTCTCCATAAACCTGCTCTCTAAAACTTTGCTCTGCGCTCCATAAGAGGAGTTAATGTTATGGATGTGATTTGGACTGTGATATTAAAGATGAGATAATAATGTTAAACGGAACATGATGCTGTGGTATAGTCACACCAAGCACGGACACACAGACTTTTAAAAGGGAGCCGTTGTTTGAATAGCTAGCTAGAATTGCTATTAAATCGATTTTTTAATGTTTACACATTTTAAATACATTTTCACACCCTTTTATAAATGTTTGTTAACTTTAACTGTAATGCTTGTAGGAAGCTTAAAGGTTTGATTATTGTAAAGCTCCGTCAGACACTGGGCCACGCTCAATATTATTATACAAAATCTTTAATCCAAATTATATTCTAACTAGGGCTGCATCAAACGATTATTTTCATCGTCAATTAAACTGTTGATTATTTTCTCAATTAATCGATTAGGTGTTTGGTCTATAAAATGTCAGAAAATGGTGAAAGTGTTTCCCAAAGCCCAAGATGACGTCCTCAAATATCTTGTTTTGTCCACAACTCAAAGATATTCAGTTCACTGTCACAGAGGAGTGAAGAAACCAGAAAATATTCACATTTAAGAAGCTGGAGTCACAGAATTTTGACTTTTTTTTTTTTTTCTTAAAAAATTACTGAAACTGATTAATCGATTATCAAAATAGTTAGCGATTAATTTAGTATTTGACAACTAAATGATTAATCAATTAATCATTGCAGTTCTAATTCTAACATCAGATGAGAATGAAATGACGAATAGATATACTACTACTCCAGCCGCCCTCTTCGGATCGCCTATCTGCGTTCTTAAGTAATTTTTTTGGATTGGACAATATGGAAATAAAAATAATCGCCCAACCCTAGTGCGGGCTTCTCCCAGCACTTTTCAACAGTGAAAGTTTAGTCTATGATTATTAGGTGACAGGATGTAGTTATGTGTTTTTTACTGACTGAAATATGAACACTTTTTTCATTGGTTGTCAGGTCAGCTGTGCTACAACACCATGTTGGGGAAGGGATCATTGCTCTCTTACCTTATAATGAAACTGTGTGTGTGTGTGTGTGTGTGTGTGTGTGTGTGTGTGTGTGTGTGTGTGTGTGTGTGTGTGTGTGTGTGTGTGTGTGTGTGTGTGTGTGTGTTGTAGAAGAGCAGCAGCTCAGAGTCTCTCAGCGATAAGGTTTCTTCAGACCTGAAGAAGAGTTTTGATGCTGTTGTGTTCGATGTCCTTAAGGTCACCCCTGAAGAATATGCAGTAAGTGAAGTTTAAGTGTCTGCCAGTCTGTCTGTCTGTCCACGTCTGCTTTATCTCTGCGTATGAGTGTTTAAAAACAAAATGTTCAGTAAGCACAAATATGATGTGTGACTTGAGACCGGAGGAGACGGGATGACAGAGGAGGAAATGGGGTCAGAGTTTGGATCAGTAATAATTGATGATGTTTGGCATTGCCGAGCAGACACTGATGGATTTCCTCTGGCTGCCGAGGCACAAACTTTCCACGGCAACTATGAACAAACAGAAATCATATTTCTGTTGAAATAGCCTTACCTTGTTGTGAGGAATAATGTCTGTCCCATGATAAATCGAATAAAAGCATGTTCCTCGTCATGTCTGTGATCTTGTATATTTGATGTCTGTCCAGTGATGTGCACCATTCAGCCACAAGAGGGCAGTCTCTGTCTTCTTTTTCCCCTCAACTGTCTTCATTTCTCTCAATGCCCTATCAGGCATTTAAAGGTGCAACAAGTAAAAGATCACAGTAACCTTAGATTTGACTATTTCTGATTTTTTGTCTGCACACAATAATAATTCTTCAGTGGCAGCGTGGTGTTTGTGGAAATTCTGACAAAATGTTTGTCCCAGTCTGAACACAGCGAGTCTAACAACTGTTGTAATTTGTCTCCTCCAGGGCCAGATTACGCTCATGGATGCTCCTGTGTTCCAAGCCATCCAGCCAGAGGTGAGCTGCTCTCAGATCTGTAGAGACAGGTGGAGAGGTGTTGACCAGTGCTGATTTTGGCAGCTATTTTAGATTTAGTCTTAGTCTTTAGATGAAAATGCTTATTAGTTTTAATCACATTGTAGTCAGGTTTTGGTCAACAACAACTCAAAATGTTTTAGTCAACAAAACATCATTACATTTTAATACAACTTTTAGTCAAAAAGTTTTCTTTCGTAAGTTTGTCAGAAATTTTCTTAAACTTAGTCTTAGACTTAGTCCTGTGTCAAATGTAATTTTTTAGTCCTCAAATTATATTGAACATTTCAGTCAATCTAGTCTAGTCAAAACCATAATTTTGTCATTTTAGTCAAAGTTATTTCACATAAGATTTTATCTTTTCATTATCTGATGAAAAACACTGGTTGAATGATTAAGAATGCAGCTTTGCAGTTACTCTGAGTCATCCTGACATAACCCTCAAGATAACTCTTTTATGGAGTATGGTCTAGACCTGCTCTATATACAAAGCGTTTTGAGATAACTTCTGTTATGATTTGACGTTATATAAAAATAAATTGAATTGAATTGAAAAACCCTGTGATAAACAGGTCAGTCGCACCCACCCGGCTCGTTCTGAGAGCCAATCCACAAAGTTCAACATGCAAAAATATGCGTTAATCAACCACCCGAACCCGACCTAAACTTTATGCATTATAGTAGCACAGTTGTCAGGACTGAGAACTAAGACAAGAAAAAGGAAGGAGAGAGTGACAGAGAGAGGGTAAGAGAAGGAAGGTGGAAGGTGATGAAAATAAAGAGATATTTTGGAAAAGTTTTTATTTTTTAAATTAGATTTTAGTAAAAGATATTGCATGTTTGATATCGTCACGTTAGTGTTTAATGACGTCGGTGCCCTGTCATCATCGTTTTGTCTCGTCTCGTCTCGTCTCGTCTCGTCTTATTCGTGGGAAAAAAGGTCATTGATGAACACATTTAGTCATAGTTTTTGTTAACGAAATGAACACTGATATTGACAGCTTCATTTTTGACATCTAGTGTGAGAAATCAACACGTTGTTGTTAATTTTGAGGTTGGGGAGAGACATGTCTAAAATAGTATGTGACAGTCTGAGACATCCACCCTCACATCTCAAATGAATGCAATGAGAACGCACACAAAACACATGATGATTAGTCAATGACAGATTTACATAATTCCATATATGTATATTTAAGAATTTTACTCCTTCCATCTGCTGTCTTTCTCCCTCTCTTTCTCTTTCCTCTCTTGCAAAATGTCCATGCGTTTGATGCCCCTGTGCCATGCTGTGATCAGAGCTCCCACGCAGAGCCTCATATCGTAGTTTTGCAGAAAAAGGGTGTACATGTGTCTCACCCAAGTCTGTTGGCTCAGTGTGATCCGGTTTTGGGATTGTAAGGCCCTTCCTGACAGCAGTCACGGATAACCTGTGTTTAAGGTTGCTCACTGTGGGCTTATAAAAGCAGCATACAGACCACATCCCAGTGTGGTGTGGTACAGGCTGACTCCTGCTACTGCATATGTGCAACACTTGTCGTCTGCACACACACACGCCCATACACGCACACACCTCTCGGGCGTGATGATCATTCCCAGACCTGCAGTTTGATTTAATTTCGATAACGATGTCATTGTGTGGTGGGACCTTTTGGATTCTTGTAAATAGTTTGTTGTGTCTGAGTAATGGAAAAGACTAAAGGCCAACTTTGTTATTTTTCAACCTGGACCCTATTTTCCCATGTTTATTAAGAGACTAATAAAGACAATGATCTTTGAAACTGGTCCGGTATTCAGCAAGAGTGCTGCAGCCTGTAACCTTGAAACGGGCTGCCATTTAATCCTTCCGACAAATCCTCACCATCAATGTACGTCCACTAAAAGTGCTTGTTTTTGCCAATGACCGGCTCAGAATGTTATTAGAAGTGTCTGATAGAAGTGTCTGACAAAGAACTCTACATAGAAATATAACTTTTTCTTGATCCGATCTGTTTGTAATTGTGTCATGTGACTTGTTGAGAATTGGAGAGAGGAGTGTCGGTGTTGTAAGTTTGTTGTGTTTGAGTACAGAAAGCAAAGACTATAGAAGCAAAAAGGCAAAACTCCGGTGTTTTTTTTTTTTTACAACAGCCACTGTCGCCATTTTGGACTTAAAACGCTTATAATATTTATAATTTATTGTTCAACACAGGCCATTTTGGTGGAACATGACAATAGAATAAACATAATTTTGTTTTACATTAGTACGGCACATTTTAGGCGGACGTTTTATTGGCGTCTCTTTCAGTCCGAAATGGCAGAAGCATAGCTCTGCTGCTGGGCGCTGACGTTGCAATGAAACGAACAATTGACTTTCACTTCTTAGCCATATACGTTCTTTGCAGAAAGTGTAGCTTTGTGTTATCTAAAAGATTTTCAGCGTCATGGCTGAATATTGATATATATTGCTGACTTCTCTGGGTGAGACACACAATGACAAACAAGCTAAAGGTAAAGAAAAATGTTTTTTACTCTTTTCAGGGTCCTTTCCATAATGTTTGAGCCTGTCAGTGGCAAAAACAAGCACTTTCAGTGGACGTACATTGTCGGTGAGGAGTTGCCCTGAGTGATTATATTACAGCCCGTTTAGCGGCTTCTGTCTGCAGCGTTCTCCCTCAATACTGGACCAATTTTAAAAAGAGTTGTTCCCATTGGTCACTTAAGACACGAAAACATGGGGAAATAGGGTCCAGGTTGAAAAATAACAAAGTTAGCCTTTAATCTTTAGTCTTTTCCATTACTCAAACACAACAAACTATTTACAAGAATCCAAAAGGTCATACCACACCATGCTCCTGAGTTGCTTTCGTCTAGTCTTTGGGGTTTTTGCTGTTTCTTCTCTTAGAAGGAAGTCACTGACGTCGTCTGGCCCCGATATCAGCCAAGTTCACACAGAGGCAACTGGAGGGTTTATAAATGCAAACATGCTCCTGTGCTCCGTCTGGTTTAGCTGACTGACCGACTCTGAGTGGGTTTTATAAGCATAATGAAAATGTGTCCGTGCATTTCAGTCCAATGTTGCAATTTGGAAAATAAGGTGAGGATTTAAAGGGTCAGGTGCACGGGGACGGGGCTTCACTTAATGCTTTAAGATGGTGAGATCTTTTGGAGAGACCTGTAGTGGGAAGTGGGGGTGGGGTGGCATCTGGGAAGGAGTCACTGACCTGATTGAGGGGGAGGGCTGACGAGGAGATGAAGGTCTGGAGGAAGAGACTGAGCAGAGTGACCCAGCAGCGTCCTGGCAGGGACAGAGCGGACTAGAGAGGCTTTTCCTGCTCTCATGGTGCTTTTGGTCTCTGAGCACATGGCTGAAAAAAGCTACACGGCAGCTATGACTGAACTAAAACTCAACTAGAGTTTCCACTGCTGTCAGTCTCCTCGCCTTCCTCACAGACACATAATGGGAAAAGCAGGTGTGTGTGTGTGTTGGTGCACGCCTGCTGTTTCACTCGGCTCACTGCCTGAATAGGAAAATATTGAATAACTTTGGTTGAATCTGTGAGTTGTGCAATAATGTTTTTACTGACATGCAGCCCATTTTGTGCCTTTAATGCACCCTTTAAATGCTATGTTACAACATTGATATCTCCATGTAACCATATTTGGTAGCTAAAGTAGGGCTTACCAATAAATGGGAAACATTATTGGACATAATTGTGGTTAAAAGGAATATTAATGTAGAACAAAGTATTTTTTTTGAGAGTGGAAAGACATCCGATTTGACTGTTATCAGGCCATTAAATAGGCATTATCAGTCGCTACAAGCACCATAAATGTGGGTCATTAGGGGCCTACTACATCTGCTACATTGTAAAAGTGAAAATGTTCTAACACGTTGTAAAACTGAATGAAACTTCACGTTTTGAACACAACTTCTTTAGGTTAAGGCAACAAAACTATGACTTGTTTAGGCAAAAAATATTACAACTTCCTTAGGTTTAGGCAATAAAACTACAACTTCTTTAGGTTTAGACAACAAAACGACAACCATTTGTTAAAATTGTATACATAGTAGTAAGAGGGAGGGAGTCAACTTTCGATTGGATATGATATCTACAGTTTCAACTGAACTTTGACCAGTCGTCCAGATGTTCTTCAGAAGTTTTCAGTTTGATATATTTTGACTTTTTGCATGATAACAAACAATAGACGAATCAAATTTTCCACCAGGTTAGTTCCAAGTGTTCCTGCCGGTCTGTGGCTGCTCAGTTTCAAAATGTTTTTACTTCACGCTCTATGAACACCCTTACAACAGAGTTACTGTAGATAAACTAAAGCTGACTCTTTAGTCGTATTGCTGCACAGTGCAGATGTTGCCGTTTGGATGGGTTTCATGTTCTCTATCAGCAGTCTGTCATGTTCGAGCTGTTACCATTTTTGTCGTTCTTCCAAGACTCCCGTAATTTCCATAATAACTGTACTGACTATGAAATAGTTGAAATGACTATAAACTAGCTATGACTTGGCTTGTTGGTGTCTGGGTTTAATGGTTTATTCCCCCCCTCTCCATAAACACATCATAACTGTCTTAATATAATAAGGATGAGTGTGTGTTTGAGAAAGAGAGAGACTGAGCGTCCAAACGCTACTTCGTGAGCTTGTGTTTACAACATTTTTACATGAGTATATGACGCACAAACAGACATTCTGGCATGAGCTGGAAGAATTACCCCAGACAGGATTGCAGTAGAACAGAGGACCTCATTAACTCCCAACGCTGACATGGAGCAGATGTATGGAGAGCAGCCTGAACGGTCTAGCCAAACCTTCTGCTGGATGAGAGAGGAAAAGATGAGCGTCCGTCACAATAGCAGTAAAAGATTACGATTATGAGGGCTGTGGGTGGAGACATTAAAACAGTGAGGAGAAGGTATAAAGTCTGGCCAATCCCTCTGGGCAAGAAGCATAGTTTGCTATCCTTTGTGTATATATTAGGGCTGTCAATTGATTAATCACACATTTTTTATCTGTTCAAAATGTACCTTAAGGGGAGATTTGTCAAGTATTTAATACTCTTATCAACATGGGAGTGGGCAAATATGCGGCTTTATGCAAATATATGTATATATTTATTAATGGGAATCAATTAACAATACAAAACAATGACACATTTTGTCCAGAAACCCTCACAGGTACTGCATTTAGCATAAAAAATATGCTCAAATCATAACATGGCAAACTGCAGCCTAACGGGCATCAACAGTTGTCAGTGTGTCAGTGTGTCAGTGTGCTGACTTGACCACGACTTGCCCCAAACTGCATGTGATTATCATAAA
>CAKALG010019923.1:0-12927 GCA_916700815.1 Helicolenus hilgendorfi | reverse complement strand
GTATCGACTCAGATCCCGACACACACAATGTGCAGCGCAGGAAAAAAAAAAAAAAAAAGGGGGTGATCTAAATGCAAATGGTGCGGTGTGATGCATTACACAGGGTGTGAGGAGAAGTGATATGGGCAGCGGGAAGAAGAGCCTTTTCTTTTAGCGGAGGTGGTGGAATCTCAATGATGGCCACTGGTCAATAGTATCAGGCTTCTAAATGTTCTCCAAAAGCTTAGGAATGGGGGAGGCTGTTTCTCAGCAACTATGGAGTCGATTAACATGTTCTCTCTTCTCGGCCTTTGAGCAAGATCAATCGAGGGCGGGAAGAGAGTGAGAGAGCAACTGTGTCTATTCCCATCCCTGTCTTTTTAAATCACACCAGGTCTCCTGAGCCTTCAGGTCATCCCGGCATTCCTCTAACACACACACACACACACACACATTGTGGAGTGTGGCTCTAGCCTAAGGCAGCACTGCACAGATCCATAATTATGACAAATAGTTACCTTCATGACACTGCCGGCAATATCACGAGTGTAAAATACAGCTGAATTTAATCCTGGAAAATGGATTTGACTAAAAGGTAGTTTGAGGCAGATGATGGTCTTTTAGTTCAAGCTGAATCCCCCACTGACGGCACGTATCACATCCAGCTCACATTAAAAAAATTACTAGATTAAAAGATTTAAATTAACTGTACGATGATCTTATTGAAATTGCATCACTGTCTGTCTGATATAGATAGAGAGATTATATGTTTCATGGAGATTCTGCCATCAAAGTATTGAATGTTTCTAACATCAAAGTGTTTCAGTGATCAGTGTAAACACTAGGGGTTGTAACGGTACGAGGTTTTCACACTACGATAACCATCTCAGAAAATATCTCGCTTTCACGGTATACGTTAATACAATATTATTATTAATATTAGTAGTAGCAGCAGTAGCAGTAGTAGTAGTAGTAGTGGTGGTGGTAACGACCCTTAAAGCTGCAGTGGGTAAATGGAGCATATATGATTTAAAAAAAGTTATTTTTATAAAACGGTCACTGTATCCTGACAGTAGTGCATGAGACAGGTCATCTGAAAAAAAATCATATGCCTCTGTGTCCTGCGGTGTCCTCCAGTGCTCCTAACGGCATCTGCAAGATTTCACAGACCAAAGGAAAACAACCAATCAGAGCTGATCTGGAGTCTGCCGTCATGCTGAGCCGTCTGTCTATCACTCGCAAACTCCGATCAAACGGTCAAACTAGGCAGCGCTGATCAACTATGAATCAATATTCTGTTACGTTAATGTCTATTTCTCACCTCAAATGTTTTCAGAAACATCTTGTAGTGTACTGTTTAGCTGTAAAATGAGAAAGTTTGTGACCCGGCAGCCATGTTGAGATCAGTTGAGGAAATACCAAGCACCGCCCACCAGCTGGAGCACAGCCAATAGGAACGCTCTCTCTGAAATTACCTGTGATTGGTTAAAGTCTACCGTCAGGGGATAGATTTTTTTAAAGCCTGTAAACAGAGCCATGAGGAGGTGCAGAAGTCTAGTTTTCTCTCAAAACACTTGAATTACAATATGCTGAAAGGTTATTATGGAATTTTTGCCCAATGATGCCAAAAACGTTCTACCTACTGAAGCTTTAAATGAATGAGAAGAGAATTATAAACCTGATAAGAAAAAAAAATTAGCATGCAACTACAATATGTTATATAACTAAAGCATGTCAGTTTACATGTTAGCAGCACTAAAGCGTGTAATTAACTACTAAATGAAAAATATCAGCTGTGAGCTTTTAAAATAATGTCCTTTGATTATTAACAATGAACATATATGCTACTGTAGGTGCACAATAGAGCAGCCAGGCTGCTCCTGTCTGCTCCTGTTAACTCACACTCACTTATGTCCGTTTTTTTCAATACCTTAAATGTACACGATATGGTGATATGATAACGGTCATCTTCCATATACCAAGGTATGCCTTGATAGCGTTACAACCCTAGTAAACACACAGCTTTCGTGGGAATGATTCACTTTTTAACAAACAAAAACCTAAATCATGTAAGTTTTTAAAATGTAATACAAGAGTTGTGTATGGCTACAAATCATCACCAGTACATCAAATATACTCCCTATTTCCCTTCATCAGTCTCCACTTTGTTGCTGCATCCCATTTACGGGGCTGGATGGCGGCGCCTCCATCCTAAAGGAGACGGTCTATCTTCACAGACGCTAAAAAAGGCATATCCCTGTAAACTTGTAACGACTCGTTTTTCTGGTGCTGTTTGCTGCAAAACACCAATATTTGGTTTATCTGTAAAGCGACAACATATGCAGGCTACTGAGAAGGGGAAAAAAAATAGCTAATGGCTTGTTTCCATTACTGCAGTGGCTTTTTCATTGGTCGATGTAATGTGATGTATTTGTTGGTGACCTCCGGGTCTGAACTGAAAAGTGAAGCCGATGCTGAAGTGCCTTAAACCTGCATTCTTTCTAACAGCCAGCAGGGGGCGACTCCTCCGGTTGCTAAAAGAAGTCAGATTGTATAGAAGTCTTTACCTCAGTAAACATTGTAAACATGAGTGTATGGTCTCAATCGCTAGTTTCAAGTCTTCTTCAATACAGCATGATGTTCATTTAGTAAATGATGGTCCAATTTAGAGTCAGATAGACCATAAAACAGGGGATGCTTTAGGACATGACGTTATCCGGTCTGGGTGTTATCTGCGTTTTCATCTTACAACTTTAACTCTTTCACAGTGTGTTTTCAGTTCATTAAAGTTAATTGTAACATTTTGGCCAACTAAAAATGTCTTATTCAGCGTTCGGTTGTACTTAGCTCGACCCTCTCGTGTCACTTCTGGAAAAAACCAAGATGGCAAATTTGAGGCTTCAAAACCATAGTCAACAAACCACGTTACGGTGACTACATCCACCTCTTAGTCCATGCTGGTGCCCAACTGAAAGCAGCTAGTAAATATAACATGATCACATTATATTTCTTAACTTAAGAAGTTGGTGAAGAATGCCTAAATGCACCATGAAACAACTGACTGGTGCACAATGATTTGGACACACCTGTTATGTTCCTCCAAATTAAGGCGAAAGAAGGCTGCATTTCCAGGAGGAGGATTTTGTAGGTGATGCGGGACTTCACCTCCACTGGCTCCCGGTCAAGTCCCGCATCACCTACAAAATCCTCCTCCTCACCTACAAATCCATCAACGCCCTGGCTCCTCAGTACTTATCTGACCTCCCCCACCCATACACACAGCCCCGGAACCTCAGATCCTCAAGCACGGGTCAGCTCTCCATCCCTCACACAAAAATGCGAACATTTGGGGACAGAGCTTTCAGTGTGACAGCCCCCACCCTCTGGAACTCTCTCCCCATAGAGCTCCGCAACGCACCATCTCTGGACAGCTTCAAAAGAATTCTCAAAACCCACCTCTTCACCAAGGCCAATGGCACCTAGCTACTGTTATGTTCCATTTGTTGTGTTTATTTATGTCTATGTTAAAGCGTCCTTGGGTTTCTTGAAAGGCGCTATATAAATCCAAGTTATCATTATTATTATTTCTTGTGCGTCATCCTTTGGGTTGGTACAAAACTGTTGAGAGTCAGAGGGGAGATTACCTAGCACAGCAGCTGGAGTCTCACAATATCGCAAGATCACACGAAAATCCATCTCGTCAGGCTTCAAGTAATGAATTTGTGAGGTTCGAGGGGAGAGGATGCGCATCCAAAAATGTTTTACAGGTGTCAGATCACCAACTCCGATTGAAACTAGAAACTAGACAAAAGAACCACTGCACTATTTGTGGCCAATAAATTTAATAGAACAACTTTATGATCTCAGAAGACATTTTACCACGTGACAGTAGAAAAAAAGCATATGGTGTAAATAATGAAATCATCGATGGCTTGATTCCTCGAGACCTTTCTCTCAGCACACATTTCTACTTGTCATAGCATGACAGGCTCAGGTGAAACAAATGTCTTTAACTATGGCTCACTTCCATTAAGTGTCCCAGCAAGCCGTGATAGCGTGACAGTGAGCCGGCATGCACAATAGCAGGACCACAACCGAGTGGAATGCAGCCATCACAAATGTTATTAAATACACCTGAGCTTTTTCTGCTAAGAAAAAAAGGCCTATTGTCAGGAACACATCACAGAGCAGAGCTGGAAATAAATACTGCAAAACACCAACACACTCATTACTCTCTCAGGTGGTTGCAATCTGCATAATTAAAAGGAATCTGCAGACTAAACCAACAGGCCTTTTTCACAAAAGACATTTCAACTTGTCACAGTAGGAGAAGCACAGGTGTAAATAATAAAATTAATGATGGTTGAATTCCATTCAGCTGCTTTGATTTCAGGGTTGTGCATGCTGGCTCACTTACTACGTTTACATGCACAAAATATTCATTTTTTTGCCTTTATTCCGATAAAGACAATATTCCTTCCAAGCTGTTTACATTGACGACGTGCAACGCCGTGTTGTGTTTGTCATGAAACACGCTCCGATGTCAGTTCCGTGTGAATACCAACACAAACATTTACTTGTAAACTGCTCAAACTAAGAGAGACATTTAATTTATTCAACTTTATTGTCATACAGACATCAACAACATAAAGTAAATCGATTTCAGATCAAAATATACCCTTGTCCAGTCTAGAATGTATACAGTATATATATAAATATATACATACAACCTATATTTATTAATAAAATATCACTTCATTACTAAGGTTGGAATTGAAGTAAACAAAGGAATATATGATAAATATTGAGCCAATCGTTGGAGTTATGGAGAAGGTGTAGGATCATATACTTATTCCAACTTCTTTTCGGACATGTAATATTTATTTATGTTGATTATTTGTTAATTGATTGTTTACTGTTCATTTTATTTGTTATTCTTGTTTTGTTTTTTACTGAGGTATTTGTTACATGTTCGAAATAAATAATTAATTAAAAAATAAAATGAAACGAAATGGTTTTCTCTCTCCACTCATATTAAACATGAATCCCAGTTCGTGTATGAAAATAATATGCAAGATCAGCATATATTTGTTATTATGAACAGCCGAACGGTGCGTCGTTTAAATTGTAAGGAATTGTGGGATGTTATTCTCTCTTTTCCTTTGGTAAAGGATGGTCCAGTGTATCCTCTGCTAAAGGAGATAATAAAGGAAGCATTGAAGCTCCTTTCCTCAGCATTTGGAGAATTTGAGTAGCTCTTATCACGGCTGCTACTGAGATACTTCCGGGTCATTTCACTCAGTTAGAAACCTTCCTAAGCAAAAAGGACTATTCGACGGCCGGCCTACCTGTCCACCAGACACCCTCAGTGAGTTACACCTGACACCTGACAGCCTTTGTGATTGGCCACCTGTCTGCCCAGCTGTTTCTCATGTGCTCATTACCTCCCCTCCAGTATAAAGGGAAGGAAGGAGAGAGTTCCACATCATTTAGTTGTGTGTTGGTTGAGAGGTTCATGTCTGCCTGTTGATCTTTCCACTGTTTGTTGATTGTACTTGCCGGCTGTAAGCCTGATCTTACTCCAGGCAAAATGCCTCTGAAACCTTTGACTGCACCTAGAAGTGGCCTCTTGAGCACTTCCACATAAAATTCCACACACGCATTATCACACTCGATGAGGTAACTTTAATTTGAATGAAATCCAATAAACAAACTTGCCTGAAGTGGAACCGCTAAACCATCAAGGATGAGACAACACAACGATCATTGTGCCTGTTATGCCCTTGGCATTCAGCCTTTCTTGTGTCATTAAAATGTCTTATTGGAGTTGTGTTAGCACTCAACGATGTTGGATTTTCATTTTGATGGCTCTTTTTCTTTCTCCTCTCGAGCATTTGACCATTACGGGCATTTTAAAAGCTATGTGCTGGTTTTATTAAGTTTATTGGATGAGCTTGGACTGAGCTCTTGCTTCTCTGGCCTGTTGTTGAGTACTGAGAGCCCCCTGATGTGCAGCTGTCTACCTTTGGCAGCCACTTGATTTCTAGAATAACTTGAGGTTTGGGTCGAAAAACCTCTCGAGGAGGGCACAGTTCTCGATTAAAATAACCAGTGCACAGTGCCAGGTTTTCATTTTACCCTTGGAGTCCTTTATTTCATTTCACCAGACACTTAAATGAAAGGGCATTTTAAAAGCTTTTTTTTTTTATACTTGATGTATTTCCAATAGAAACTGTAAATTTGTCTGCCCATAAAGTAGAGTTATTTTTGTCTGAAATGGATCCTCATTTGATGTAATAGAATAATCTGCAATATTTTGTATATATGAGAACAACCCATTTTACTACTTAAGTGCCAGTTGATTAAACTAATAGTGATTAAAGCTTTTCAACCAGTGGGCAACCTCCGGGTCTGAGAAGTGAAGCCAATGCTGAAGTGCCTTAAACTTTCATTCTCTCTAACAGCCAGCAGGGGGCGACTCCTCTGGTTGCAAAAAGAAGTCTGATTGTATAGAAGTCTATGAGAAAATGGGCCTACTTCTCACTTGATTTATTACCTCAGTAAACATGAGTTTACGATCTCAATCGCTAGTTTCAAGTCTTCTTCAATACAGCATGATGTTCATTTAGTACATTTTGGTCCCATTTAGAGTCAAATAGACCATAAAGCAGTGGATGCTTTAGGGCGGGGCTACCTTGTGATTGACAGGTCGCTGCCACGGCGTTGTCCGGTCTGGGAGTTGTCCGTGTTTTCGTCCTTACAACTTTAACTCTTTCACAATGTGTTTTCAGTTCATGGAAGTTAATTGTAACATTTCCGGTCACCTAAAAATATCTTATTCAGTGTTCAGTCGTACTCAGCTCCACCCTCTCTTATCAACCAAGATGGTGACAGTATGGCGTTTAATTAGTATCAAAACCCACCCGCGCACAAAACAGTATCTGCGAGTGGAAAAGCACAAGATACAACATTGTTATATTTGGAGGAGTGGATGGTCACGTGTTCTGTGCTCTATGATTGGACAACAGTGTCACATGTTCATGAATTATTCATGTTCTGCCTTCGCCATAAGAGACTGTAGGTGTTGAAAGTGACCAATCAAAGAGCGGACACTTCAGCCACTGTCTATTCCATCCCCGCCTCCAAAGTCTCAAAAGTCAACTTGATGAGGGAGTAAGTTGAGCAGTTGCAGAAATGCTCCCTTGCGATGATGCTTTTCCGCTCGCAGATACTGGTCTGTGCGCGCGCGGGTTTTGAAACTAATTAAATGCCATACAACGGCCAAAATGCCGAACTCAAGGATTCAAAAAGGCAGTCCACAAACCAATGGGTGACGTCACGGCAACTACGTCCACTTCTTATATACAGTCTATGTTTTCAACATGTATTAAACAGGTAGAGCTTTTCTGATAAAAATCATCTGGCTGCAAAAGATGATGTAGTCTGCAGTATATTTACGCCACAGTGATGACCATTTATCAGCTAAATAAAACATTTAATGTTCCTATTAATACAGACGCTCACAAACAGATTGAAAAACAAATAATCCGGCCAAAATGTGAAAACGAAATGTTGTTTCACATGAATCCATCATGTGAGAGGAGTGACAAATGGCTGTTGTTAGATGATGATAAATGTTGCAATCTAACTCTGGAGTGTGCATGACAATACACTGAAGACATGGCAATTTTAAAAAATGATCACCCATCATAAGGCCTTGCCTATCATGAAAATTGTGAATTGTCAAAACTCTCTCAATGTGCGTGCGTGCTCAGTTGCGAGCCAACAGGGGACATCGCAGAGGTCCACTGCTGCATTAAATCCTGCTAAAACTCTCTGGTGAATTTACCTTAATTGTAGCCGAGAGGGGACCTGCAGGTGTGTGAGTGTTAGAGTTCAAACTCAGCGCTGCCTCTACAGGCTGGAGGAGGGATTTTAACGACGCACCAACACCAGTTGTTTTTATACACTCCTCCATTGTGTGGATGGTTTGCAGCCTCAGGCGGGCCTGTCGAACTACAGGGGGGCTACTAACAGGCTATATACTGCATACTCGTTATTAAACATGACTTTTTATTATTGTTTTGTAAAAGGAAAATTAAAGACTCAACTGTAGTGGATGTAGTAGTTTCAAGACTCACACTGTGTTAAAAAGGACGGGCAACCAAGAAGGCAGGGGAATAAAAAGTATTTTGAAATTAGAAAAAAAGAAAGAAAATCAATCGGGGTAAAGTTAGAAATAAACAGCCGTCAGATAATTTCTTTTCATTTATATTACTCACTCAAAATGCATCTAACATCAGACTTTTACTAGACCTTAAAGCATTTTTAGTCCAAAAAAAAGCTCTCAAAGCAGGGTTACTTTAATTCACCTCAATCTACTTGTAGTGGCAGCTTGTTGTAAACCGTCCTCGCCACTTCAGGATGTAAAGGGTTATGACTCATGTAGACTATCGTGTCCAACTTCCATGTGCCTTCTGCAGACGCTCACTCCCCTTGGTCAGCTTCACAATGAGGCTCGTATTGTGAGTGAAAAGTAGTTTATTCCAAGAAAAATAAAAATAAACAAAATGTATCCATATATGCAACGATGGACGATCAAAAACGGACCAGTTCCACTGGAAATAATTGAAATACAGTCTACAATCTGTGGTCAGAGGAAATGTTGCTCCCCATCCTGCTCCACTGAAGCCTAACTGGCGCACTAATCACATTTAAAGGGACACACCCAAATTGTCCAATAGCAGGACAGACTGAGACGGACAAAGGCAAGGACAAAGAGTCAAACTGGTTCAAAGCCCATTCTACAACATGACTAATAACTTTAATTCTAATGCATATCAAACATTATATAAGGCAAAACACAATGTGATTTTGATATGAGAATCAAATACAGAAAACTGTAAATAATACAACAGGGTTCTGAAACTACTCGTGTAGGAATGCAATTTGTTTATTGATGCACACTTTCACTGTACAGACTGACAGCAGTCCCATGTTTGCTAGCACATAATGACACAAGTTCCCTCTTAGACAGCCTGAAGCGATATTCACTCCATTATGGATAAATAAAAAAGACAATGTGTGTGAGAGGGATGCTGCGGTAAGTAGTCTGGTAGTGTGATGTTGCATTTAACAGGGTGATGGCACACGCTAGACACATTTCTAAACTCTTTATTTCTTTTTGAAATTACAGTTGCATTCAAGCAAAGCACACTTGGTGATTGCTGAAAAGAGTAACAACGACGGTTTAGGTGATTTTTACTTTGTTTCTGTCCAGTTTGAATGTATTAGTATTTTACGATGCTCCGCTGCGTACAGCTGATCTCAACATAAACAAAAATATACACGTGGATGATGGCGCAAGCTGCACAGAAAAGGGGGGCGGATGTTTGCGCTTTCCAAGTGACATTCTAGTATGTCACTGCTGCAATGTGTTTACACTCACTGTGTCTAGATTCTAACCCCTGACACACACACACACCACATGGAACATTTCAAAATATTGTGCACCGCTGCGAGGCATGAATAAAAAAAGAAGCAAAAGGAAGTAAATTGCAAACTGGCATAAAATGTTTTTTCTTTAACAGTAGAACGCTTCATGTTTACCTCCTTTCAAGTGTCACTCAGCTTGTGAGAACTCAGTCCTTCACATTTCTCTCAATTTTGATGGTCTGCGTGATTTTTTTCTTGTGGGGGAGTATTGTGTTTCTGTATGTGGTGCTCTTCCTTTTTTGTTCAGCTATGGTGACAGCCTGTGCTTTTTTTTTTTTTCGTGGTACACACATGCACACATCTTCTCCTTCTAACATACAAGGAGTGACATTATGACAACCAAGAGTATCTGTTTACAACACCAACAATAGTCTATGTATCTTGACACAGCAGCACGACATCTTAAAATAGTTAATGAAAAGCAACAGCAGCAACGAAACGCACACGATACGATACACACAGCTTGTAATAATCAGCAAGGAAAAAAAAAAAAAAAACACAGATTCACCGATGATCACATCTTGAAAAGGAAAATTACACGCCAGTCATTCATGTGAGCAACCCTCTTACTGTTATACCTGACAGTCCATGCGTGATATAAATTTCCAATTGATAATCCAGAGAGGTAATTCAATCTCTGCTGCCTATTTTTCTTCTTTTTTTTTGGTGAAAAACCCCATTGGAATTCTTACAACACAATAGTATTTCTTTTCTCTGTTATTTTATTGATTGATTTGATTTGCCGTGGTTCAGTAGTAGATATCACGCTCTCTGAGGTGGAATAGTGCGAGCTACATCTTTGAGTTAAATGATTATTTTCTCACCAGTAGTAGCTGCAATAACTAGCTGAGCAAGCAGAGGGCACACTGTCGATACTGGTAATCTGATGAATGTTCCACTACATGTAATATGTTTCGCACAGATACTGGAGGAGCGTCTCTGCTCTCACAGATCAGACAGGTTACATGTGTAGCTAGATTTCTATTATTCTGCCTCCCAACAGTGTTAATGCAGTGGAACCGTGCTGGTACCAGAGGCCACTGTAAATAATAATCAAGTTGGGCTGCTATTTTATGTAGATAATACGTTCTGTCTTGTCATGATGAGGATCTGCAATAAAGCACCAGCCAGGGTCTGAAATTAACTTTTCTCGCTGCTTGCCACTCAGAAATTTGATCTGCCACTTTTGAAATCTCTGCACTAAATGAAGGAATAACATTTTAGATCTGATGTCATTCAATGTTCGATATATTTAACATAAAAACATTATATACATGGTGTTCAAAATACACCGTAGCTTCTGGGGGAGCCCTGTTACTCTACACAGTACTGTACTTTGTTATTGTCATCTATAGTGGTTATTTGCATAAAAACACAATTCAAATGATTATGATTATTTAAATATTTGCTTTGATTAAAAAAGTCTTGGTAAGTTATTAGGAACAGCTCATAATTCTCTCTATTATTTCATTTATATTACTGTGAAAAGATCTCCTACAAACAACTGGATTTATTCAAGTTTCTCACCAAAAACTTAATTTTACGAGATTACATTTGATGACGTTGTAATTTACCTTCACCCAATGGTCATTTTGCTGAGCAGACCATGAACGCCTCATAATAATAACTCAATGGCACCTCCGTTAACGTTAGTAGCTCCGCTATTTATCCAGTCAGGACTGTGCTGCCCACCGGCTGCTAACAGCTAACGTTACGAACTCTCATCCTGCTGATTTCAGCACGGATTTGTTGTTCACAATGTAGCTTTATCAGTGAAAAATAGGATGCGTGCCCTCAGGTTTAGTAGTAGTAGCACCATGCTTTTGAGCGCTTTTTTTTCTCTGCCGTGGCTCCGGTCCAAAACAAAGTGAAACATGATACGGCGTGCGTATGCGTCATTGTGCATGCGTAACTGTCGAAAAGCATCAAATGAGGAATCGATAGTCACAGAAGCATGAGATGCCAAGAAAGCGGACAACTACTGTTCTCTATTCCCATCACTAGCATTTTCCCTGTGTGACAAAGTGCCTGATGATTTCACCCACCACTGCCAGGAATTTACGCATATTTGGCGGCTGGCGGGTGCTAATTTCAGACCCTGGCACCAGCTTAGAAGTCGACCCCACCTGCCTTGACTGTAAAACTGCTTCCGTCGTCACTTCTTCTATTTACTGCACCCCCAATAAACTGCAGGAAACATGACTTCCACTTCACTTCCTGAGCAGCACAACAGAAAGTCTTTTGAGAAGAACACGCTGCTAAGACACAAGTAGGCCAGAAACGTCAAATTCAGAGAAAGATGAAAGTTTAACAGAAAAAAAATCTTAACAATGAAAAATGTCTTTAAAAGTGTCCTGTTTAAAGAGGAAAAACCTACTAGACCTTGTACAGTAAATGGCAAAATGCTTTATAAATTGTATATCAATTGAATAATAATTGGGTTAAGTATTTATAAGTGAGAACAGAAAGAAACTGATGATTATAGTGTATGACAGGTATAAATATTCATTGTTAAACACTTAACTTACAAAAGAATGCTGCATTCACATCTCTGAGCACACTAACAAATCCAACAATATCTTGAGAATCATTTTTTTTAATTATTTTTAATAACAATTTGAAGTGGTTAAAGGGGAACTACGGACATTTTCAAAAGTCATACATGTTATTCCTATGGTCCAAAAAATTATTAGTAAACTAAATCCTAAAATTAAACAGCTACACCGCAAATTTGGTGTCATAGGGTATAAAGTGTGGAGCTGCTCCAAAGACAATGAATGGGGAGAGATGTTGTTGGTGACACTGAGAGCAGCCAGAGGAATGTTCTGACTATATGGGAACATTTTCTGTTTCACTACTGAAAACTCTACAATAGAATAAAACTCATTTTGGGTATAAAAAAGAAAATTCTGTGGCACCGATGACAAGCATGAAGAATAACTATATAGAAATAACCGATCTTCTCTCTGATGGTCTTGTTTACTTATGTTGGTCATATAGAGGCATCAGTATTGAACTGAGACTATTTCATAACCAGTTAAAAGTTCCTTATGGTGACTTTAATATCTTATATGATTCATCAAACAGACTGGACAACAGGTATAATATTCAACATATTTATTCACAGTCACATCTGTATTATTTTTTAGAAACAAATTTGCATATCATCGAGCTTACAAAAAGACTTACATGGTGAAAGTATTAAAATGTACAAAATAAATACAAAGAATATCTCTTCATTATTTTCCCCCATTGCTCTTCCATGAATCATACGATACAAAACAGTGTAGCACAGGCAATGCATTGGAGAAAGAGGTCAAGAAAAGGTCATTTCTTGGACAACAAAAAAAAAAAAAAAAAGCGTAGTATTTCGTGGTCGTTGCTGCGGGAGTCTTCAGAACTTGCAGCAGAAGCCGCAGCCCTTGTAGCGGTTGCAGCAGTTGCAGCACCAGC
>CAKALG010019921.1:0-14808 GCA_916700815.1 Helicolenus hilgendorfi | reverse complement strand
CCGCTGCCCAAGACGCCGGACAAATTCAACGTGGAGATCCGCTACAGCACGCCGCCCGTCTGACCCCCAACAACCACTTAAGTCTTTTCACTGTACAGAGTTTGGTATTACACTTTAAGAACAATAACGACACACAAAGAATGAAGGTTGTATGATAAGTTTGTAAGTTGGACAGCCGTAGGAATGCTTTCATGTTTACTCAGCGAGTAAAAGGTCGAGACACGCCTACTTCCTGAGGCGCAATCCACCCACTTCCTCTATTACAGGAAATGACATCTGGAATTTTATAGATAATTGAATCATCAAATGTTTTATTTCTTTTTCTCGTTGGCACATTAAATGTCCGATAAAGGAGTTAGTTCTCTCAGATCAATCAGAACAACGTTTCTGTAGAGTCACATTTGTACAGTTCTTTTATGCGTTTATATAACTTTAATATAACTGTATTACTAAACCTGCAATAAATGTAACTAGTTTTATAAAATAAATATACTCACAGATTAAGACAGATTTAGTCTTTTATTGGAAAGTCTCACTATTTGTTCGTCCCAAACATGATAATCTGAGTGTTTGTCTTTGTACCATAAACGTCTCATTTCTTGTCTCTGTGTCTAACGCAAAGAAAACAGCATTTTCTCAGCCTTGGTCATTGTGTGTGTGTGTCCTATAGGAACAATGTCCTTCCAACCTTGGGTATTTTCTCAGCTGTGTTCAGCTCACAATGCCCATTATAGCCCTGCCAAGGCCGGTGTGGGCCACTATGACAACAAACAAAGTAAAGGGCACATTTCAGAAGCAGGTTTGAGAGCTGAGGAGAAAAAGAAAATCATCCACATAGGATTCTGGAGGTGAAATCACTTGATAAATAATAATAATATATTTATACTGTAAGTGCCTTTCAAGTCATCCAAGGACACAAAAATGTTTAATAAAAAATAAAGATATAATGTAGAAAATGACCAAAAGTGAATGAAATGAAAAAATAAAGATGGCATGTAGAAAATAAAAAAAATAAAAAATAAAGACGTAATGTAGAAAATGTAGAAAAAATACATAAAAATAAAGGAAATAAAAATAAAGATGGCATGTAGAAAATATCCAAAAGTTAATTGAAAATAAATTGAATAAAAAATGAACAAAGCTTAAACAAAAATAAAGGAAATAAAAATAAAGATGGCATGTAGAAAATGTACAAAAATTAAATGCAAATAAACGAAATAAAAATAAAGATGGCATGTAGAAAATTTACAAAAATTAAATAAAAATAAATTAAATGAAAAATTAAGATGGCATATAGAAAATGTGCAAAAATGTATGAAATAAATTAAAGATGGCATGTACCCGCAATATTGTTTGTGAATGTCTTGTTATAGGAAACAGCAAATGTGCATATAGTATTGAGAATTAATGGTGTATTAATTTGACTTTTTTTCTGAGGATTATGTCACTACATTGTTCCAATGTAACACCCGGTTTGCCAGGATGTATTACTGTAACAGAGCTCCTGATGCTCGGCTTAAAACTTAAAGGTGCAACACAGGACATATTTTGTCTGCAATCAGGAGCAACAAACAGCTAATTATAGTTTACTAGAGGAAACGACACGCAGCTTCGGAGGAGTTGTTTCCACACGTAGCATTGGGGGGTAAATTTAGAAAATCCTCCCCGTTACTGCCGGAGGAAGTACAGCTTAATGTCTCCGTATGTGTATTCAAGACAGGGACGGAGGATTTTTAATTAACATAATGATCCATTCTGTAACACTTTATAATAACCATAATTTATGTATGGTAAATTGTTAATTAATTTAACTTAGTTAATAATTATTTTAATGTTACCAAACAACGAAATAATAATAACGTTTACAGATTATTAGTAATGCTATAATGTTTTATTTTTTACAGTTTGTTGCACAAAATATTTTATATACTTTATCTATAAGTTTGGGCAATGATTAACATATTATTTGTAAACCTTAAAGCAATTATTAGCATCTATAAACATTACATAGATAGATATTTGTTATTCACCCTCACTATTCAAAGGATGTCAGTGTTGTTATTGTTTAGCTGAGCAACAGCGCCCTCTGCTGTACTGAAGGTGTAAATGTCAGTTTTTTAATAAATAAAGATGGCATGTAAAAAATGTAGAAAAATTAAAATAAATAAATAAAAAATACAGATGTATGTAGAAAAGTTTCTAAAATTAAATAAAAATAAATTAAATAAAAAAAAATAAAGATGGCATGTAGAAAATGTACAAAAATTAAACAAAAATAAAGATGGCATGTAAAAATTTTCAAAAAATTAAAAACTAAATTGAATAAAAAATAATGAAGTAATGTAGAAAATGTACAAAAATTAATGAAATAAAAAATAAGGATTTAATGTAGAAAATGTACACAAATTAATGAAATAAAAATAAAGATGGCATGTAGAAAATGTACAAAAATTTAAATAAATCAATTAAAAAAAAGGATGCCATGAAGAAAATAAAACAAAAATAAAAAATGAATTGAATACAAGATAAAGACATAATGGAGAAAATGTACAAAAATGTATGAAATAGGAAATAAAGACGGCATGTAGCAAATGTACAATAATTCGACTTCCCTTGTTTTCCCTCAATTCAGTAGATCAGACAATGAGATCAGCAGATATGTGAAGCTGCCAACTAAATATCTAAAAAGTGTTGTAAGATGAATTCCTCATGTCGCAGATGTTTGCTGATGTTTTAGAAAACAGACATCTGAAACCAACTGACATATTCTGTTGCAAGAACTTTAATTTCCTCAGGACTGGACAGATGAGCTGAAGGCAGAGCTCTGCCAGGAAATACCTTGGCATTCATAGAGACACACCCAACCAACCAACTAACGAACCCGGCTGTCAGCTCACCAAACGGAGCCAGACAAGGCAGGTAAATACTACAGACAAACAGAGAGTGCATGATTGTTAACAGCTGTTAGTAGAGCTAGTGATGTTCTGAACAGATAGTTATTGATTCCAAGGGAGGGACGTGGTGAGATTGTGGATTAGATCTGTTTATTTGAAAAAAAAAAAAAAAAACACCTGCACACCTCAGCAAGCAAGCAAAGAAGTCTTATCAGCTAAAACCTAGAAGTAATGGCTAAATGGTTGAAAAAGGTGAAATTATGGATAAATTGGTGAAATAGATGGCAACAAGTAGTGTATAAATGGTTGAAATAGGTAAAATGATGGATAAATTGGTGAAATATTTACATAGCATTTTGTATTTACTTATTTGCACTGTGGTTATATCTTATATATTACATGTCTATATTTCATACTTCTTATATTCTCATTTCCTTATTTGTTAATTTTAGTACTTATTTTTCTTTACATATATTGTGTTTATATTGTAGCATTATGTACATAATTTACACCTTACTTACTCCTTTATTTCTATTTACATTTCTTTATGTTTATACAAGAGCAACTGTAACGCTTCAATTTCCAACCAATTCTGAAAATTATTAGTGTTAACTAGTTTTTTTTGCAATTGTTAAAACACAATTTCTGAAAATAGGACCCTTTGTCGACACACAAAAAACAAAAACATATACGCAAAATACAAAATATCTCACATTGCTTGCACAAAAAACCCACTTCATTAAAAAAACTCTGCTAAAAAATGGTATTTTTTTTGCATCACAACTATAAATATAGACTGTGAACAACAATGCAATGCATTTATTCTCAATACTCATATACTCATTACAGTATCAGACACATTACTCTAACTGAAGATGACATGAACATAGTTACTATATTGTACTGCAAACAAAATACAGTATATTACAATTACAGTCCTCTAACTCTCCCTCCATAATTGGCCTCCATTGTTGTGCACACCAAAAAAAAACCCTGCATCCTATATATAGTTCAAGCTCTGATTTCTAAGTGATCTAATTGGTCGCAGCTGTTTTCACAGGTGCATTCTGGGTGCAGGTGATTGAGTGTTATTTCAGTGGCGGTGTTACGCAAACAACACGCAGGCTTTTAGTTTTGAATGATGCGTCTAATGTAGATAACCCTGTGTAGTTATTTGCAATAAGTGTGTTTTAGAACTTCAAACTTAGTGTAAAGACAAAATGCCACACCCACGGACCAATTAGCCAGAACACGTGCCACCTGGCCAAACACCTAATTGCTTGATTGTCAACTCATCGGTCAGGATGTAAGCACTATAAAAATACCACAGGTGAGTACCTGTTAACAACAATAATAGAAGCCAACATCGTAGTGAGAGGCCTGTTTTAAAAAACTTGCAATTCATGCTTTATTTTTAGTCTCCACAAATGTTTTTGCTGTGTTTATGTACTATATTCTATTTACTTTTATTTGCAGCCTTTAAAAATGCATGGATGTACGAACAGATTTTTACAATGTGTGCAGAAGCTACTGGTCTTGTGTGTTGTGTTTGGTCAATATATTCATGTATTTTAACAATATATCTGAAGAAGTCAAGCCCAGACTATATGATTAGAAAAATAGAAATGTTTAAAGTGTTTCAGATTGAGCCCAGAAGTGGTTAACCGGTTTCCAACAGAATCAGATATGAACCATGTGTGTACCATAAGGTGACAACATTTATAAATTATTGTATAGTTCTGAATGAAGTGTTTCATTTTGCAAAATATCTGAGGTGTTCTGCTACTTTTGGGTGTGGTTGTGTGAATTGTGTTTTGACAGAATGAGCCCTGTTTTCAAAATCGTGCTTAAGCAGTCGTATAAAACTGTAATGATATAGTTTCGGTTAGATTTTTCCAGATATAGTTAGAGTGAGTTAGAGAGCTTTTGCACACTGATGAAAATATTAATCTATCTCCACATTGTAAAATCAGTAGAATATATCCATGCATTTCCAAAGGTTGAACATATTCTCAGTAGAATATAGTACGTAAACACAGGTAAGGCAAGGCAGGGCAGCTTTATTTGTAGAGCACATTTCAGCAACAGGGCAATTCAAAGTGCTTTACACAAACATTCAACAACATTGCGACAAAATGCAAAAGAACATTAAGACATAACTAAAACAGTTATAAAAACATTAAAGATTAGAAAATAAAAACAAACTAAAGATAAAAGCTAGAATAGAAGCTAAAATAGAGTTTAACACACAACAGTAATAGATATAGTGCAGTAAAAGATAATGATTTGGTTTAATAAAAGGCAGCAGCAGCAAACAGGAAAGTTTTAAGTTTTGATTTAAAAGAACTAGGGTAGAGCTCAGAGTTGTAGCGGTCCTGCAGGTTTCTGGGAGCTTGTTCCAGATATATTTGGTGCATAAAAACTGAACGCTGCTTCTGCATGTTTAGTTCTGACTCTGGGGACACTAAGCAGACCTGATCCAGACGACCTGAGAGGTCTGGATGGTTCATAACATAGCAGAAGATCAGAAATATATTTTGGCCCTAAACCATTTAGTGCTTTGTAAACAAAAAAGAAAGCATGAATTACAGTTTTTTTTTTTTTATGTATTAAAATGAACATATATTTGGAACATGGGGGTACGTCTGGGGGAACCACTGCAGTTTACACCAAATATAGAAAAAACAATTAAAAAACCACAACATAAAGTTCTCACAATGTGTAGCTCTACCTGAAATATGACCCCATGATCTCAAACAGGGTTTGAGGCGGAGGGATCATTTGACCTCTATTTTATTTGAGGCTATAACTTCCACCACTAAGTGGTAGTAACGCTCCAACATCAGCTCCTCAAACTAACGCCTGAGATCAAACAGAAGCAGAGCAGGAGGTCTTGTCACTTTGACGGCACACCCTACATCTTTACACCCTGATAATATGTGACATTTGGTATGTGAACGGAAATAAGAAGGAGTCGGGTCGTCGTGCGTACATGAAATCTAGCGTGCTCTTTCTGCTTATCCGTTGTAGTCACATATCAGAAAAGATTAGCTGAAATCCAAAGACCCAATCAGGAACACGGGTACTCACACACACACACACAACCGTACGGTGATAGATTGGCTTGTTAAGCTGTCAGACCTAAATCAGCGTGTCACTCATGAGGTAAAAGATTGTGAACCCTTTAACCAGGTCTGTCATTACACTGTCAGTTCACACATATAACTACTCCCCCAAAAAAGAAAGAAAAATAACCTCAACACGGGGGCTTAGTTGCATTTTCACACATCACCACACACACATACATATTGATCAGATAGATATGCTTGTTTCACCGACAGGCCCGCAGCAGCCTTATCTCATATTCCTGTCATATCCCCGGAGCTTTTAAAGGCTGCTTGTACAAGCCTGTCACTCACTCTGCTGGCAGTAAAGATCGACTTCTGTGATACACAACAACAATTTAGCGGAAAATCAACTCCGGTGGCATTTCTGGCAGGGAAAAAAAGTGTTTTTACATTTTCTCAAACAAAAGCAGTGACGTAGAAGCTGAGATAAATAATAAAGAATA
Source organism: Helicolenus hilgendorfi (assembly GCA_916700815.1). Taxonomy (NCBI): domain Eukaryota; kingdom Metazoa; phylum Chordata; class Actinopteri; order Perciformes; family Sebastidae; genus Helicolenus; species Helicolenus hilgendorfi. The sequence continues at coordinate 8,343 of CAKALG010019921.1, read as the reverse complement.
AATTGGATGATTTATTGCAGTTACCCGAGGCCTGCGGCCGACTGTGCATTTGGTTTGGTTTCACTGTGGGTAGAGTCTGCGATGGGAGATGACGTCTGGCAGGAGCAGTATGGGATATTCTGTTGGAGCCTCCGGGCTCACACTGTAAGCAATGATCTTATCAAGCTGTCAGTCTGACCTGCCAGTCGCCTGTAGGTGTTGCTGGGTCGCACTTCTTCCTCCTCTAACATACCCAGAATAAAGAGCTTCATGATGGGTGATTGTCTGGCAGTAGACATGCAGTTGTTCCTACATGCTCTGGTGTCTCTGATGTTTAGTGGGGTTATCTGTGGTTTGACGGCGTGATGTTGACGAATGTTATTCCATTCGTTTGTTTCATGTTTCATGCCCTTCAGGGACAAAAGGTGGAACGTTTATGTAGCGTATTGTGTGTTTGATGTGGGTAATTAATCATTTAATTAAATGGAGAGAAATTTTGAAAGTGTTTTTCATTTAATCATTGTTAACCTACATGTATAGACCAGGGCTGCCCAAAATGGGGCCCACGGGCCAAAGTTGGCGCACCATAAGGTTTGATTTGGTCTGCCAGATGTTTCTAGCGATTCTTTTTTCAATTAAAAGACCTGCAGGTTTGCTGGCGACTCCGACCGACTTTACTCTCTATCGGAGGCCTTTTTAGAGCCCAGTCCAAGGGCGTCAAATACAGAGGCTTTATCACGGCAATCAGCATTCGGCATTAAATATAATGTAAACTAGGGCTGTCAATTGATTAAAAAGAAATCAATTAACAACACAAAACAATGACAAATATTGTCTTTTTGTATAAAACAATATGCTGAAATCATAACATGTCAAACTGCAGCCCAACAGGCAACAACAGCTGTCAGTGTGTCAGTGTGCTGACTTGACTATGACTTGCCCAAAACTACATGTGATTATCATAAAGTGGGCATGTCTGTAAAGGGGAGACTCGTGGGTACCCATATAACCCATTTACATTCACATATCTGGAGGTCAGAGGTCAAGGGACCGCCTAGGGTTCAAATCCAACCTATGGCCCTTTCCTGCATTTCATCCCCCCCTCTCTCCCCCTTTCATGTCTATGCTATCACTATCAAATAAAGGCAAAAGCCAAAAAAGTAGTTTTAATTCCAACCATCTTTCCTAAAACTAACCGCCAAGGTGCATTACGCCAAGGTGTGTGGCGCCAAGGTGCGTGACGGAGCGGCGGTATTTGACAATTTAGGATGAGAACGTGTTGAGTATTATATTAAACTATAAAACCTAAGGAATCCATTGGTACCAACAATGTAATGCTAGCTTGTCGGGGAGGAGGCTAAATAACGCTCCAAAGTAAAGTTTTGACGAGGAAAAACTGGCATGGCCATTTTCACAGGGGTCCCTTGACCTCTGACCTCAACATATCTAAGGGAGCAAACTCATTAAGATTCATCATCTGAGAACCACGAATCTCTGTCAACAAATTCATTAGGGTTCATCCTCTGTGGACCACGAATATCTCTACAACATTTCAAAGCAATCCATGTGACAGTCAGCATATTTCAGTCTGGACCAAAGTGCCGGCAGTTAAAGCAAAGCAAAACAACTTAACAAGCTGACCTAACAAATGTGCTAATGTGGAAAGTTAACAATCTTGCTGAGGGGTGGAGGAGAGAGACAAAGCCACACATTATTGACTGTGTCAACACTTGTTTATTTATAAAGTGATTTGGTGTGCCGCTGATACACTTCACGCTGTTGGCTTCATTTCTCAGGCTAATACAGCAGTTAGAGCCCTGCAGCGTTTTGGCCTCTGTCAAAATGTGTCAGAGGGGGAAGCACTCAAACAAACCTGCAGCACAGAAAACTACTGTTGGGCAAGTTAGCACACAGAAATAGGCAACAAATCATATGATTGGATCCTGGTTGACCCTGCCTTCCCACAAGAACAATTCATTTCTTTGAGTTGCTAATGAAGGGCTGACTCGTAAACGTATGGCAAACAAAGCACACGCGGTGCATCTACTAAATGCTCTGAAAGCCAAACTGTCACTAAATCTGATTTAGAATGACGAATAAAGACTCAGCGAGAGATCATAAGTCATGGGAGGGAATGAAGGGAAATTCAATTGCATCATGTTTTACTTTGCAGGAGTGAGAGGGAATCTGATTTTGATATATTTGGCTGCACGAGTGAGTGTGAGACAATTAGATTTAGCCATCTCTTTGGTTTGTTTGATATGTAACATCAGTCTCCTTCGTGAAACTCGACGCCTTGTTGCCATCCGTGTGGTCTCCGTGCTCGGCTCCTCTGGGAGACTGTAGGTCCAGGAGTAGTCCGGCGTTTAGACTGATCTGCTGTAAAACAGATTTGTCTCGTGTCCTCGAGGCCGGTGTCCCATTTCAAGCTTTTCCCTCTGGAGGGGCCGGCATGTGCTTCCCAGGCTTTTTGTTTAACATCATAGCATCCAGATTAAAACACCATCTCTGTAAAATATACTGCTATTGATTTTTCACACAATGATGGGAAAATAAACAGCAGTCAGATTACATCAACCTGAAAAGACACATATATATATGCTGTAGGGAGACTAAAAACCCCACTGATATCTGTCTCTAATTTAAAGCTGTAGTCACAGTGTAGGCCTTGTTGTCGGGAACTCGCTGCAAGCCAGGAAAACATGCTAACTCATGACTGTGAAGACAGTTTGCTATTAGGAATCATATGAGACCGCTGGAGGCTGGAACAGTACAGGACACAAAACAACACTTTAAAAACTCCCTTTTTTATTTATACTTTTATATGACTAAGCCAACTTTTGTGGGGTCACATCTTATTCCTTATTTACTGTCGCTGTGACAGCTGGAGAATATTTCATATGGTTCTTTCTTCAATAACTAGCAAATATCATCTTGAGTCCGGTGGTGCCTTCAAATGGGGTCTGGTTTACCGTGTTCACAAGAAGATGAACGTCGCCCTCTTGTAGTATTCATGACCTCTTAAGTGCAAAGTTTCTGAAAGCTCCAAGTTGTGACGTGTTTGTTGACGTTGTCAGAAATGGCGGAGTTCATGGATGTTAAATTTTCGGTGCATAATAAAGTTAATATATTGTAATTTTAGTCGTATAGTTTTCTTCATAATTTTACAATATGTCTGAGGAAAATGTTGATATTCCCAACGACCTCATCTTTTTCCGTCTGTCATTATGCCTTTGCATTTCCAGCATTATGTTACCCGCTTGCTAGCTTGCTAAATTGTTAGCCTCTGTGGCTTCTAGACTATGGATGTACAAAGAGAACTGGAAACAGCGTTGGAGGCGGGGGCCCGTTCATTCCTATGAAAGTTGCTCAGTGGCGCATGAAGCCAAAATGGCTCGACTTCCGTCTAGAAAAGTACCTTGGATTTTCCGGCGATCTTCCGCATCCTTTGGGCCTATCGGACATGTGCAGTAGCGTCCGTTCGGTCAAATGACTCGATCACGGGTTCCCAACGGTCTGGCTCTCATTCACATGAACGGAGGAAGGGAAATAACTCTGGATTTGGCTATTAGTGTGCTTTACAATTTTTAGGACCTCATGATTTAAATAAGGACTATTAGAGTGTTCGTACTGGGGAATTGATTCACCTCAGAAAAAAATTCTCCCCTGAGTTACAGACGTCTCTTTCCCAATGTAAGTCTATGGGAAAAAGTATTTTTGGGCCCAACGGCATCACGCGACGGACACGGAAGTTGTAGTACTGTCGTTTACCCACTACGAAAGTTGGGCTAAACGATCGGTGCACATCCTTGGGGCTTGGTTGTGACATATTTGTTGACATTGTCAGAAATGGCGGAGGCCATGGAAGTTACATTTTTTGGTGCATAATAAGTTAATATATTGTAATTTTAGTCGTATATTGTTTTTCTTCGTAATTTTATAATATGTCTAAGGAAAATGCTGATATTCCCAACGGTCTCATCTTTTCCCTCTGTCATTATACCTTTGCATTTCTTGCTAAATTAAATTGTTAGCCTCTGTGACTTCTAGACGCCAACAGTAACGTTAATATTGCCGTTGCTTAGCAGCGATGTTCTTGCAATTTAATCACTTGAACGCCAAGCATATTGTGTACATGACGTCCTATGTTGTAAACACGAGCTCACAAGTTTCATTTGAAGGCACCATGAGAGTTCAAGAAAGATCTAAAAATAAAAACTGCATTTGTTCTCATACAGGCATTAAATTTGTCTCTTATCTGTCATTTCAAATAACATCCTCCTCTGTTTTCCATTAGTTACATGTCTATTCAGGGATGAAGGTCAGTGACTCATACTAGTATTTAGTGTCTGTTGTGTTGGAAGGTTTTTTTTCCGATTTCACAGGATTTCTTTTTTGAGATTTTTTATCAGATTTGCAAGCATATATTTTCTAAATTGTTCCATAAACAGCTTAGGGGCCATAAAAATCAATTTAGCCATAGCTTATATATCTTCACCCACTATAGACACTGCGTCATAGAACTAAAATAGGAGTAGAAGGGTCATTAAAATGTTTGCTGTGATAATTTGACTAGTATAGTTGTTGATTGTTTTATGGTGACAACAGAACCCACGTCAATGTAGGCCTGCACGATTATAGCCAAAATCATAATCACAATCATTTTTATCAATATTGAGATACAATAAACCCAATTATTCATTTATTTTAGAACAACATATTTTTATAGCAATTTCACATTTTAAATAAACAGCGCTGCTTTCACTGCTGCTTCATTCCAACCGTCAACAAATTTTAAATATTATCGTTTTACTTTCTTACTGTCATCTATAGTGGTTATTTGCATAAAACACACAATTCAAATGATTAGGAAATACATTATTGTATTTTTATTTACATATTTCCTTTTATTAAAACAAATCTTGGCATTAGTAGTTCTAATTATATATTATAATCTGTTCAGAGCTAGTGTTAGGCAGACTCAATCCATATTTGTTGGCATTTAACTGATGAGTTATAGTCATTAAATAAAGTTGATATAATAGAGGTTCAGAACAAGTGAGATAGTGGAGCAGAACAGTTAGTTTAGCTTTGAGAATATCAAGTGAATGTTCAGCGGAAGTTAAAGTTTGTGCAAATAATAAATGCTGCAGCTCAACTTAATTTGAAAAGAAAGTCTTTGACGGTTCAGGTTTGACAAGCACCACTTGGTCTTGGACGATAGTGGTGATTGTTTGAGGATATCGGACACTCAGCTATTCAGTTCCAGTGTTGCCTATACGCCACTTCACCACATAGTATGTTTAAACATTAATGAGCGCAGTCTGCTTCACATTACAGTGTTTCCTCAATTGTGAATGACCACACTCAAAAGGTTTTCATTCAAAAAGAAAAATAATCTCCAGTGTGCTCATTGAGCCAAATGTGTTGAAACAATCAGACGCCGACGACAAAGCAACAACATCCATGGCGTCTGCTTCACCCCCCAACCCCGCCGTCTCCTCTCAAAAACACACAGGCATCTTAGAAATACTGCACAAAGCCATGATTGTTTTCCCTTTTCTTTTATTTTTCACTTAACAGCCTCCTCGTCTCTTTATTTTATAGCTTTTGGTCTGGAACGCTGAGCCTTGTTGCGTTCTGGAAGGGTTGAGCTGGATACAACAAAGCAAAGTGCGTGTGGCTTGTTTTTGAACATGTGAGGACTTGTTTTTTACATAAAACTGTTATTGTTTCTTAGAGTGGATCTTGTGTGAGAGTGTGAGCTTTGATGTGTCTGCTTGGATGCATGTGCTACTGAGCCAATGTAGTAGTCATGTGATTTTTTTTTACTTCTGGCCTTGGCCTGGGGATGACACCCTTCCACTCATGTGATCAGTGACAGTGGGCTGTGTTGGCGCTCTGTAGGGGCCTCAGGCTTAAGTGGGGAAAATATACTCTTTTCATATAATAGACTGACAGAAATAAACTCTCCAAAGTCACCAAAGTGCATCTGCCCCCCCACACTGTTTCAAAGAATGGCCACGATATGCCCTCCATGTGGTGTGAGGCAAACATATTCAAATTCTGCCCTTTTGAACTGATCTTAGTGGAGATGGTTTTAATCCTGCAGTGGTCTAACCGAGCCAATACAGCTGCAGCTTTACTGATTCAACACAGGCAACATTCACACTGAGTCTGTCTTCATCTGCAGCATTTTCTAACCAGAAAACAACGTCAAAGTAAGACTTGAGTTACTCTCAACACTTGGTCTTTTATTTCCCAATGGTGACGGGTAGAGAGCAACACTCAATTCTATGTGGTTATTTTCAGAAAAGGATTTTTATTATGAAATATAATATTTCTATGAATTTGAAGTGAAAAAAACAGAAGTTGAAGCCTGACTGGAACAAAACATTTACTGTTACTGACGCGCAAACTTTCCCTCAGGGGTAACGCTCCCACGAAGCATTGCAAACACAGACAACACACACAACCAAATACAGAAAACTACTGCAAATACAGAAAAACACAACCAAATAGAAGTGCGCTGCAAAATACAGAAAACACAACCACATACAAACTAAAAAACATAACCAAATATAGAAAACGCAACCAAATACAAAAAATTACAGTTTGCGGATTCAAGCATTTTTTTTTGCTCAACAAAACAACTGAATTGTCAAAAATTGAAAAATGAGAGACACACACTTGTTTCATCATTACAATGTATGCAGCCCTTCAGTATTTGTACACTCAACGTTCCGCCAGTCATATTTCTTGGCATTTTGGTTGACACATCCTTCAGGCTTTGTAATGATTGGCACAGTGGTTGGGGAATTTGGAAATCTAAGTCTAATTTCCGTGGTGTTCTGTGTGACTTTTTCTTTCCTTGCAGCATTTTTTTTCTAAATGCTGATATTTTCTTCACTTAGCTTCTTTTTGTCCATTTGCACGTGTTTTCTAAGTTGCAGTGCGTTGAGCTCTCAGGGCCCCCGTAGATAAAAAAAACCTTTGGTTTGAACAAAATACGTCACAACATAGTTCAGCATTCAAAATTCAGAATACACAGTTGAACTCCATGTGTGGAGCAGAAACTCTGAAATGAGTGATTAGCAGGTTGTTGATTCCTCTGTCACAGCTGCTGAATCCTAAATGTCTTACTGTCCATATGAGAAGAAAACTGTGGTGACTACAGAGCAGCATCAGAGGAACTGCAGCTACCCGAAGCGATCATAATGGTTCAGCTACAGTGGAAAAGTCCATGAAATTGTTCACACGTCTGTGGTGTGATTTTCATCTGCCAGCATTTGAGGCGTATCGGGAGGCTGATGGACAACCCTTAATTACATTATTCAGGCCTACTAGTCATCATTTCATTTGCTTCTATAGCTGAAATATGATTAAAGGTGTTCAAAATGATGAAAGAATAGAAAAGAACATACCATTTTGGAGTACTCATAATTCTGTTTTTACTATAGGCAAATGCAATATTTGATACTTAGATATCTATATGCAACTCAGATTGATCCAAAGCTACTGGATTTTGGACCTTATTGTTATCTTAGACTTTTTATATTCGCACAATTCCCACTTTTTATTGAACTGCTGCACAGCATTTTCCCTCTGGATAAATATAGTTTTATCTTATCATACAGAAATACTTTCTAGGTATGTACAAGGGAATACAGGGGTAATAAATCAATAAAAAACATAGAATTTAAATGTAATTTCTCATATTTAAGATAAGCAAACCTTATGCTGCATGTTGTGTAATAAACCTTCTAGCCTGTAAGTATCATAAAATAAATGATGCCATAAAACATTTAATTTATATCCCCACTGTAATTTGTCCTGCCGTGTTATGCAATAATAATATGGGTGTATTAAATAAGTACTGAGTGATTTACAGTTTGAAACAGAGAGTTGTTTGTTGTACTTAACTCAGTAAGTATTTCATTGTCCTCAATTATTACCCGGATGTCTAAAACTAAATTGCGACTGTGCAAACATCACTTCGTTAGTAAGAAAACACACCCAGTAAGGAGGAACTGGAGCAAAGTAAAAAATGAAACGCAAATACCTGTAAACTTATTTAATGTTTAAAAGTTGGAATAAGTCAGAAAATCTTTACACAACAAGTTGCAAAAAACGTGGGAATAAGTTTGATGCGTGCACATCATGGATATATGAAGAGAACTGGATACAGCGTTGGAGGCAGGGCCCCGTTCATTCCTATGAAAGTTGCTCAGTGGCGCATGAAGACAAAATGGCTCGACTTCCGCCTGGAAAAGTACCCATATCTTGGGCACATGGAGCATGCACAGTAGCGTGCGCTCAGTCACATGACTCGGACACGGGGTCCCAACATCACGCCGTCGTCAC
>CAKALG010019918.1:0-10986 GCA_916700815.1 Helicolenus hilgendorfi | reverse complement strand
GCTATCTTCGCCAGCGCAAGATGTCCAGTCGGCAACCACACCGGGAATTAAAGTGAGCCCGTTGTTGTGCTGCAGCTATGGCCGGCATTGATGTGCTGTCAGCCAGATTCTCCTCTTATGATCAAATGTACAGTCATGATGTTCGAGTGCAGAGCTTTGCAGACTGGCCATTCAGAGAGGAGTGTAACTGCACACCTGAGAAGGTAAGAAGGAAGGCAGCTCTGTCCAGAGGCTTCACAACTGTTGTTGCTTTCAGACATATTTATGATTGACAGTTAATTTCTTAAAAGTGCAAATGGCACAGTGTATTTAATCAAGAGGGGGATTTATCTACAATGAAAGTACCAGAGGTGGAAGAAGTACTCATTTTACTTAAGAAAAAGTAGCAATACCACAGTGTGTAAACATACTCTGCTAAAGTAAAGTAAGTAAAAAATACTGCATTCAGAATCGTACTTAAATGAAATAAAAGCACATAACATGATTAGAATCAAAATATACTTAAAGTACCAAAAGTAAAAGTATGCTACTACCCCTAAATTAACCTGCAGTTAACCTAGTACATGGCTGTGGCTGATGGAAATATTAGGGCTGCCCCCTTTTTAGTTTATTAGTAAGATTTCTTTAGTCGATTACATTGTTTTTTTAATGCTTTTTTTCATGCTGAATGAGTTATTTCTAAGAAACTTATGAGCACATCTCTGGTAAAAACAAGGTTCAGTGCATCCCTAATTCTCGACTGATTAGTCCGCAAAATCGCATGAATGTTAGTCGACTAAAAATGTCTTTGGTCGAGAAAAGCCCTAGAAAACAATTATTGATATCCCCCAACCTTGTTTACACACCAAGTTACGTAATTGTATACTCCAGTCTTTGATCCAAGGCTGTGACAGCTTGTGATATACAGTTAAGCAGGTGTCAGATTCAGTTTCATTGCATCAGGTATCCAGTGTATGGACCCCTCCCTCTGCCCATCTTGTCATGATGGATGAGCTGCTGACACCTCACTTGATGAGCAACACTATATGCCATGTTAGCAGCTCTTAACCCCCCAACAGCCAAACGGACATCATCTGCCGTTCTCATTCTCACTGACACTAACCCCCATGCAGCTATGGTCTTTTGTTCCTGTCATATTTGTCATTGAGTTATCAGCTCATAAAATCCCTTTAATTTAGTGCTTGGTTTTTATTTTACAGTATGCTGCAGTACAGACATAAAGGCATCTGTTGCTGCTTTGTTTGTGTTTGCAGATGGCCACGGCCGGGTTTGTCCACTGCCCCAGTGAGAATGAGCCGGACGTTGCTTGCTGCTTCTTCTGTCTGATCGAGCTGGAGGGCTGGGAGCCAGACGACGATCCTTGGTAAATAAAGCATGTCAACTTCCTCAGGCCCTTACCTTTACCTGACCTACCTTCATGTAAGCTTTGGGTCACTGAAGGATATCGTGCCAGTAGTGTGAGGGGGTACAGTATAGCTTCAGATCTGAGATTATCTTTGTCAAATGTAACACAAGGTGCTTCACACTATGCAACAACCCTTTCCACACACACCCCCATCCACACACAAAGTGATAGATGACTTTGTAATTAGTAAAAGATTCAATAATAACAGTGTTCAATCTCATCAATTTGCTGTGAGGAAACACCAGCGGCAGGATAAAAATAGATAAAATCTCTGATAAATCTGGTATACCAACATATAACAATAAACCAAACCGACTAGAATACATGAATAGATACATATTTAAAGTTCAATTAAAAGCCATACTAAAAAGGTAGGTCTTCAGTTTGCTTTTAAAAAATGTCAACATTCTTTGCCGCACTAATTAAAACAGAAAACAATGATATGAAGTCATTAGCGACAAAGTCATGAAAAATTGGAATGATAGAATAAAGCACCTGTGAGATATAAAGTGTACCTTTGGGGTAGGATGAGGGTTAAGGATAACAAAGCATTCCTCTCTGTGCCACATTCAGATGTTGTCCCTTCAACTCATTTCTTCCATAACATGTTCTGTGCCCAGGTCTGAACACTTGAAACGCTCCCCTAACTGTGGATTCTTAAACCTGAAGAAAGACTTCACCGAGCTGACTGTGGCGGACTACAATCACATGGAGAAGGAGAGGCTAAAGATCTACATTGTGAGTGTCCCTTTAATCTGTGTAGATTGTATGCACTGAAATGAGGTTCAGCTTGAATACTTATGCAGTGGTTGTTGTTTTTTTTGTTCTCAGAGAAAGGTTTGTCATAAGAGGATGGCGTATTTGCGGGAAGGCATAGACCACATGACTGAGAGCCTTAAATCTCAGTTGGACTCTATGTGATATGATTGAAACAAACATCCTGTCTATATATTGTAATTTTATTGGCACATTAATCTTGACTCAATAGTTTGACGTAATAGCAGTTTAAAAAATCAATAAAGTCGTGAGGAATACTCCACTTTGTTTGTAGTATTGTCTTTAACCACAAGATGGTGCTTTTGCACTAAAGCTGCAGGTTTTCCCCCCCATGTCACACACACTTTCTGGGAGTTCCCAATCTCACACTCCACATCCTTCACAAAGGCAATCTGAAATGAAAGACGCACATTGAGCAGGATTACAATGTGGGCTATATTCCCTCTTTTCAAGCAAATACTTACCATTTTCCTGAACGTGCCACCATCCCTACCACCCCTTTTCAAACCTTGACCCTGGACAGATGGCCTGAAGCCCCTCCCTTTCAATACCAACTGTTGCCCCAGTAACATCTGTTACATATAGGGGGACAGTGTGCACTGAGAGGGCTCGCCAGGACACTAGCCTAACCCTGTGAGCAGGACTAAGATTTAGGAAACTCTTAAGGATGCTGCTGCTGACAATGGGGGAAAAGGTGCTCATGCAGTAAACACTCGGAGAAAGCTCTGTCACACTGTAATGCTTCACTGCTCTTATGTAACAAAGGTCTGACACTAATATTATTTGCAAAAGTTGCCGTAAAGTCTTGAGAGTTTCATGTCCTTTTTGTATCAGAAAGAGAAGATGTTGGGCTCAGTTTTGTGGCGAGAGGGTTGGCTGGATGGAGTGCAGGATTAAAAGATGCTATCCCTTCTCCAACCTTCCTCTGTTCTGGATTAATGTCTAATGTAACACTATGGCCACTGAGCCTAGATCAGCTGCTTAATTCCCCTTTATCCGCTCGCTGCAGAGCAAATTGAAGGGAGACTATTTTTAGCCCCAAAAAGTGACGTAACATTTCTAACGAAACTGTTATGCTTCCGTTTTTCAGAGTGTCTTTTTTTTATTTATTTATTTTTTTTTTTTTAATCTTAACCCATATGTGCCCGCAACTGAAATTTTTAATTTCCTTTGGTATAAGTGTTCTCTGGGCTTGCCTATGCAGAAATGTGAAGACATTTTCATGTCCTTTCATTTAATTTTTTCATGGGACTACTGTTTTTGCAATAGACTCCATTATATTTTAGGAAAAAACAGTCGTCCAATGTCCCCAAATACCAGATACAGTATAGTATGACAGGCAAATGGCTGTATCTCAGAAACTACAAGGAGCACAATCAAGTATTTGGTATATATGAACCCATAACAAGTTGAATATCAAATATATGTACACCTATGCAGCATAAATATGGAAAACATTCAATAAAGACAATGTTAGCATTGTATGTTTCATCATTTTTCAAAAATCCTGATTTTGACTATTAAGTGTTTTTTTCCCTCTTTTTTTATCATGTGATCTAAAGATTTCCAAATTGTTTTGTTAGATACTTGTCCAAAGTATGTCCTCACCAAATTTCAAGACTTTTGATAATCAGACTAAATGTTGTGGCATTTTTCTTTGTCATTCTAAATTGGCACAAATGGGTTGAATTGACGCTGTTATGAGATCAGTCATTCATATTTTGCTGTCATGGCCAGTATTAATTTTAGATTCATATAGCCATCTAGAGGAACATCCACTAAATCTACCAGATAAAAATCCCAAACTATTGAGATGTTGGTTTTGACATTTAGTTCAGTAAGTGGTATTTGCATAAGTATGCAGATTATAAGGAGCATGTTTACAGTTAATTGCTAATGTAACTCTAATCAGGCTTTATACCCACATCCCATGTCAATCCACTTATTTATGTGTGCTCCAGAAAATGAACAAAGAGAGTGGCATGGTGTGACTTCTATCCCTGAGCGGCACAGATGTGATAGACGGATTTATCTGTGGGAATGGTGCAAAACTGTTGATTTGATTGGATCATAACTGGGGTGGGAGCTTGGCTTCATATGTTTTCCCTTACCCTGGTTTTATAGCAGTTAAGTATAAATACTAGGGCTGTCAAAGTTAATGTGATAATAACGTGTTAACGCAAATTCGTTTTAACGCCAGAAATGCAACTTGCGATTTTTAGGTTTTAGTGGGCTCAGTTTTAAAGCTAGAGTGAAGATACTGGTAACATGAAACTCGAAAACCTAAGGAATCCATTGGTACCAATCATGTCATACTAGCTTGTGCGAAGAAGGTTAAATAATGCTCCAAACGTACGCTAAATTTTGTTGAAGAAAAACTGGCGTGGCCACTTTCAAAGGGGTCCCTTGGCCTCTGACCTCAAGATATGTGAATGAAAGTGGGTTCTATGGGTACCCACGAGTCTCCCCTTTACAGACATGATCAATGCAATACATAATCACATGCAGTTTGGGGAAAGTCATTTTCAAGTCAGCACACTGACACACTGACAGATGTTGTTGCCTGTTGGGCTGCAGTTTACCATGTTATGATTTGAGCATATTTTTTATGCTAAATGCAGTACCTGTGAGGGTTTCTGGACAATATTTGTCATTGTTTTGTGTTAATTGATTTCCAATAATAAATATATACATTTGCTTTACGCAAACATATTTGTCCACTCATGTTGATAAGAGTATTAAATATTTGACAGATCTCCTTTTAAGGTACATTTTGAACAGATGTGTGATTAACTATGGAAAATCATGCGATTAATTGCAATTAAATATTTTAATCGATTGACCGCTTTAATAAATATTAGAATAGATATATTTAGAATTAGTCATTAAGTAAATAGGAATCTGCATTGCACTACTGCACATGGTTTTCTGATCTAATTAATATACTGTGACAAAGGACGCACCAGTGGCCTCGACTGCAGTTTTTCTAATTAATGAGTTTCTGCTAAACAAACTGTAAACAGTGAGTGTAGCAGATGGACTAACGGACAGATGTTACCAACAGAAAGTTTACAACCTGAGCTTTTTCCATCAGGCCCCATCTGTTGCTCCTGTGCCTGGTACCTCCCTCTACCCTCCTCCAATGCTTCTCCTCATCAGCATCTATCACCAAAACCTCTCCCCTGATGCTCCATACACTGCTAAATGAGTGACATCAGCATTTACCATCTCGCCTGACCTGGTTTAACCCTTAATAAACAGCGCTTAAAGGAACGGCATATCACATTTGCTGGCTTGTTCCACTCTGAAAAGTACTTATGAGAACACACAAAGCAGGATAAATGATTATAAAGGCCTAGACTGCACAGTGATCCTGAACCAAAGCCACGTGAATGTGTCTAGATCACGCTGAATTTACAGATTACCAGAGCAAAAAAGGACTCTCAAAGTTACACTCTTCCTTGCATTATAATTAGGAATCCCCTTTTCAGTTTCTCCTCTCCCTCCTCCACCTCTAATGTTCTCTCACATCTCTGGCAGCAGGGCACGCTGGCTGCTCGCTCCCTCAGACACCACAGCCCTCCTACCTTGGCTGTTTTTTTTTGTGCCCCGTTCGAAAAGGACCTCCATCTGTCCCTACACTCAGCCCATTGTGGTGTCCCAAAGCCCAGCAACTTCCACAATGCAGTGGGCGTGCAGGAGAGGGGGGGGCAGGGTAAACACGACAGCATCCAGATCCCATTAGAAGCTCTTTAACTCCTACACCCTAATACTCTCGGAGAACTCTGGGAGGAGAAGGACCACCCCTTATCCTCATGCACACAATGTCACCTTTTACACCCGCTCCCATAGGTAATGAGCCGGCGAGCTGCCCTCTTTCCTCCCCTCCCATGTTCAGCTTTTCTTTTTCTCTTGCACAAGCTGTCACGTTATATCATTGTGTTTCCCATTATTTCTATGACCATAATAATTTGAAATTTTCTTGAATTTTTACAGGGTGATGTATACCGGTGATGTTTTTATTAAAGGAGCTGTTGACGTAGAGAACCAACCGTGATGGTCTAGTCTGATGTGATGTGCTAATAGAAGGAGCCATTCATTTATATTTAATTGCTTCCACCATGTTGACCGTGACCAACCCAACCCCTACATCTTCTCATAACGCCAGCCTCGCCATCTTTTCATTGTTTTCATCCGTCTTTTCCCACATCTCTCTCTCTCCATCCATCTCCTCAGTCTTTCTTCTACCAGCTGCTCCTCTAAGTCTAGGGCGTCTCCGTTTCGGGGTGCTCCACCTCTCAACCTGGGCTCTCGTGTCCCTGTGCTCCCCACAGAGGCGTGAGTGTGTGTGTGTGTGTGTGGGTACATATGTGTGCATGCACACTGTGGCCCAAGAGGAGGCGGGGGGGATCACTGTGTCCGCCCCAGCTTAAAGGCAGAGGGATTACCGGCACACAGACACTGATTAAAGCCTTCCAGCCTCCTATGGCCCCATTAATACAATCTTAATCACAATGCTTTATCCCTCTATCTAGCTCCTATGGATCAGGACCTTTTCATTTTAGTGGGAGCCACTCGTGTTTGGCCAGTGGATTAAATGTACTGCACACAGAAACTAAAATATAAGCACGAGAGTGAGAGACCGAGAGCAAGCTTCATTCTGCACTTAAAAAATCTATCTCAGATTTATTTTTTTTCCTTTTTTTTAAGTCGGTGTTTGCCAACCATTTCTGCCAAAATGAACTTCAACGTTCAACAGGCTCATGGTGTCGGCTAATTTATATAAAGATAAAAACCACAAAAGTTTAGGAGTCAAGAGTTGGAGTGCTGCACCATTTATGCTCTGCGGGCTGATATGTGACATGACCTCACGTTCCCAGGGGATCAAGCCACAGGTCGCGCTCTGCTGCTCGCCGTGTCGGCCGAGATGGCATGACAGAGCATGTGTCCCCTTCCCATTAAAGAGACCCTCGTGCCCTTATCTGGATGAGAGCCACTTGATACACTCAATCTGGGTTTGAGGCCTGCAGATTACTGTTAAATCAGGATTTTTTATTGTTGTACTTTTTCAAGTATTATACATATTTGTTTTATCATTTTAATAGGGATGCACCGATACCAGATCAGATATCAGGCCGATACTGACTCAAATAGCTGGATCAGGTATCGGTGACAATGGAGCTGATATATTCAATTCAATTCTTTTATATACTTTTTTATACATAGGTCTATAGTTTTTATAGTATTTTATACTGGAATCCCTGTGTAAATTTTGACCAATTTGTTTTGCTGCATTAAAAAGGTTTACATGGTGTAAGATTTATTATTTAAATAATAACAATTCAGTAAATATATACCTATGTATTTATTTGTTAGAAAAGCAATGTTTAAGTCAAGCCTGATGTTTTTCGACGCATAAAAGAATGATCCCAGTCACTTCCACACAGTGAGACATACTGTAGATATTATTTATTAAACACTGGTATTGGATCAGTGCTCTATATCGGCCGATACCCAAAGTCCAGGTATCGCTATCGGGACTGAAAAAGTTGGATCGGTGCATCCCTACGTTTTAACATGCTAAACATTCTTCTTTGCACAAGTTAAGTACATATTTAATACAAAATATTAAACCTAAAAACTACTTTCAAGCTAATGAAATGCACAACTTTTCTATATCTTCCTAAATTGTTCCATGTAACTATCAAACTACCTCTCCACCACCATGCCCCACTCTCCAGAGACTGTCCTGCATCTCTCTGTTTTGTAATCTTGTATCCAAAGTTAATTTACGTGGATTATTTCTATATCCACCCACTCATGTATTTGGACTCAGGAGGATAATCCCCGTCCCCTGCCCCCCACCGTTTTTTGCCGTAACAAAACAGCAAAGACACAAAGAGGGTGCACGCCAGCTAAACTCTGCCAGTACTTTCTCACAGGCCAAATGTCTGTCTGTGTGTAAAGCTATGTGTCATTCCTATGCCAAGGCTGACACACGGGAGCAGAGAGGACAAACTTGTGAATGGGGAGCAAGGACCTTCGTCACCTCTTCTGCCCTCTCCTCCTCTTTCCTCTTCTCCTTTTTCCCCCGAACACACAAATTCCCCTTTCCCTCTCTCATCTCTCTCTCTCATGCTCTCACTCTCTTCTCTCTCTCTCCCCAAATTGGCCCAGCTGTCCATCAGCCCCCCCGCTGCTCCCCCAGCTGTCTGCCCTCCCCAAACGAGAAGCCCCACAACAATAGAGGTCACAGGTCAAGAGAAAGAACAGGCTGCGTTCACAATGGACCAGTGGCGCCCAGTAAAACAATCGTTCCCTTTTTCTCCTCCAGTCTTTCTCCGCTGATGCCAGGACTGGAAAAGACAAACCTTTTGGAGAGGTAGCTGAAGAGGCGAGGGGGAGTCCTCTTGGACAACGGTCTCCGAGGCACCTTCCCCTTCTTACAATTGCCTAAAGAACTACAATGATAAACACACTCGAACACACAAGCGCTTGCTCTCACCTCTTTATCTTTACACTCTGCCACCCCGCTCTTTGTTTACTTCAAGTGCAATCATGTCCTTCAACACCGTCATTAAAGTCAAAACTGAGTCTTTTGTCGTTAGTCAAGTGATATAAATGTGTTAGGAACCTTGAAAAGCTTGAGCTGATCTGGAAAACTGTATAGTTTACTTCCTCTTCCTTCAATTTAAATAGGTTTAATGATATAAGCTGTGAGTTGAGGTTATTTTCAGAGAAAGAAGAAGTATCTGACAAACTGATTTATGACGTCCGTATTCATATGATGGAAATCTGGTGCTTTTCTCTCTTTGAGGTTGAATTCTTTGCCCTACAGTGTTTTGGCATGAGCTAGATGGGAAAATGGGACATGTGGGAGAGAGAACTCCGAAAAGCCTCTGTGACACGTTCACCTGTTCCCCAGAGCGGTTTTCCCAGGGCCCACAACAGCCTCCCGTCTGACCTGATAGAAACCCCGGAGCAAGCCTCTGAATGACAACACACACACTCACACTCACAAATCCTGCAACACATCTCTATTGCCACAAAGTTCTCCTATATTCACACCAACTTGGTCTTCATTTTTTATATTAGTTTGTCCATGTTCAAAATGAAACTGAGCCACTTAACATTATTTTCTTTAGTCTGAGATTTTCATTTTTATTTTTGCATTTGGAGTTTTTTTTCATATAACGATGAAATATGACATTATATCAAAGTAGTGAGATGTTCTTGCACGTGTTAAAATTACAAACCTGTACTTAATCACTGCCGTATAGTGTGAATTCAGTAAAACACCTGAAACTGAATATGTGCAAAGGGACATTTCATAGTGTGAGTGTGATATGTGAGCTGGCATTGATTCTCATGTTTAAAGTTATTACAATAATTGGAACTTAATTTGGATTTTGTTGTGAAATTACAGAAGATAATCAAGCTTACTCTTCTGACTTGTGGTGCCTTAAAGGAACAGTGTGTAGCCTTTAGAGGGGCCTATTGGATTTTCTTTAGTGTATAATCACCTGAGAATAAGAATCGTAGTGTTTTCGTTACCTTAGAATGAGCCTTTTATATCCACATAGGGAGCGGGTCCTCTTCACGGAGCCGGCCGCCATGTTTCTACAGTAGCCCAGAACGGACAAACCAAACAATGGCTCTAGAGAGGGCCATTCATGTATTCACGTCGTCCACCATAGTTCTCCTACATGCTTGTTGGTTGCAATCTGTAACCTCACCACTAGATGCCGCCAGATCCTACACACTGCACCTTTAATTAGGGTTGGAGGCAGCCAAGTATTTCACCATACTTATCACACACCAAGTTTAACATGAGTCTATTTTAATCGAAACCTCACTACATTATTAATATTCAACACTTGAATTGATGTATTGGAGCTGCATATAGGTACTCTGCAGCTATATTGGGAGACGTGCACTTTCTGTTGAATGGAAATTTAACAGACCAGAAGAAAACACATTGCAAGTATTGTTACTATGGAAATAGCATATAATATAAGAATATTTATTCAATTAAGTGCGAAACAGCAAAAATATTTACAATAGTACAGTATGACAAAAATTGTGACACCAAATGAACAAAGTACCTGAAAGACCTCAAATAAATAAATTAAATACAGTACAGCTGCTAGTGACTGACGACAAAACCAAGAAGACGGAAAAACAAAAACTGTGCTGAGAAAAAAATATAAAAAGGACAAGACGTTATCAAAATAAATATTAAATACAGATATAAATAAATGCATTGCTTTTCCTTATGGCGAGGGGGACATTGGCTGTCAGTGCACAATTTAGGTTTAAGACTGGATGACTTTTTGTTCTTTTGATATGCAGACGAGCTCAGTCCACATGTTTTTGTTCAATATCTACACTTGAAACATCTGTGTGATGCTTTAGTGTCTGATTTGGTAAAATAATCTTTAGTCACTCTAACAACTGAGGGGGCAACTTCTCCAGAAATAATTATAATCCAAATAACATCATTATAACAAAAATAATAAATAAAACATTAAAAGTTATGGGTGCTTGTTTGTATCAGGTAGATTGAGTTGAGGTGGTGAGTCTCTCTCTGAGCATTCAGTGCTCTCCCAGAGTACTAGACAACATAATGCAAACCATTCTTCTATACCATCGTTTGTACAGCAGTTCATTCAAGAGCAGGGCGTCTCGCTCGATCACTGGTCCTCTCAACTGTTCATGGTCAGATGCCTCCCATCTGAGAGGCGACCAGGTGAGAGGGAGCGTAGGAGTCAAAGGCCACATCCAGGGGCAGCTCATAGCGTGAA
>CAKALG010019916.1:0-10507 GCA_916700815.1 Helicolenus hilgendorfi | reverse complement strand
AAAAAAAAAAAAAAAGACTGATTGAGAACAAAGCAGAGACAGCTGAACCCATCATCTTTTATTCATTACATAAATGACATTTTAACAAGAGAAAATTCCTCATTATTGCTTCATTATACTGTATTAGATCTTTGTCTAGCAGATTGATAGAGTGATAGTGCTTTTATGAATATCAATATGTTTAGACAGGGGGCTTGTGAAGACCTCAGCCAAGGTCAAAGCTATATGTTATGACAACACGAGCCATGATAACACAGTAAGGTCAATAGATAGAGGGAGACATAGTGATATGAGTCAAAAATCATTTTGTTTTACAAAAGTAAAAATCAATGGGTTATTGTTTTGTCTGCATTTTGCAGATATCATAGCAGCCAATGACTGTTGCGACAGTGTGCGATATAAAGTATAGAACAATAGGACTGTAACTGCGATCTTCCACTCCTCTAGACAGAGTGGTGTGTATTCTGACCAGCTATCACTACACTACCAGAATGCACAAGGCCTGTTCTCGGATTATACAAAAACATCCAGCATAATTATTTATTACAGTACCTTTTTTTATGACAATACATTTAAAAATATTTTTTGAAATGGCCCAATGCTTTATATTCACATTTTCTTTTTGCAGTGGCTGAAAAATGTACATGTCAATCAAAGTGAGGCGAGTGCTCCCTGACTGACTGAAAGTGAGAATAGTTTATTCAAATTGGTCTGGTGACCGAGAGCAGAGAACAGTAAATGTCTGAATGCAGAATGAGGTATTTATGAAAAACGCGGCTACGTTGTCCTCCATTCTAAAGAAGCATTACACTCACTCGAGAAGGAAAGTGGAAATGTTGACCTTTACGCTCCGGAGTATACGCACGCTTATACAAGCGCGCACACACACGCCATGTGCACGTGCACACACATACAGAAACAGAAAAACACAGACACAACACAGCACATAGTTTTTCTCCTCTCTCACATATCCCACCTCAACTCGGGGGATGTTATCTCAAATAATTACCGGTGGCCTCTCCCTGTCCCCAGTGGCTGCTGCTTGTGAGCGAGCAGAGACAACAGTAGGTCACAGTGGAGGGTCTGCTCTTGGAGGAAGCGAAAGTGTTAGCAGAGATGGTGGTGGTGGTGGGGATGTGGAAGATCTGAGACTGGCCTCCTATGGCCCTGGCAACAGCTCTTAATTAACCACCCAGGTATTCCTGAGCCTCACGGCCCACTGCCCGGCTGGCCATATGGCTGGAGCTGCGCCATAGCCATAATTGCCAGGGGAAACACTGCATCAAAAAGAGCTCAGCCAACATAAAGCTTGTGTAAATTATTTTTAATGGTTCCCTTCTGGCAGGGGCACGTGTTTGTCATCTCAAAAAGAGCGGCCGAGCGATTTATTCGCCCTTGACCCCTCTTTTCCGTGCACTTGCTCCCTGCTTGACAGTGTGACCTGTCTACCTGATTCTAGCTGGTGTCACACACACACACACACACACACACACACACACACACACACACACACACACACACACACACACACACACACACACACACACACACACACACATTAGCACTGTTAGGAAGCAACCTCACTCTCCCCTGCTGCTTGAGTGATTAGTTATAATGCACAGACAAAAAAGCATTTCTCTCCGTGCCCACAGCCACTTCAGAATGACTCATTGATCTTGTATTTAATTATTGGTCACTACATTGCCTTAAATTTAACACATTAAAATCTAACATACAGGCGAAATATTCCCTCTTTTATAAATGTAATATTTAAGAACAGCTGGTGCAAGACATGAATAATTAATTACCTTAAAAAGTGTACTGCTGTATTTCATATTTCACTGAAAGCCAGTTGCAGTCCCTCATCAAGATCTCACCTCACATGCTCCTGAAGCTGGCAGCCATCTTGACTTTGCCATTAGAGAAAAGGAGAAGAAAAGGAACTAGAGATTATGATTTGGCTTTTCGGTTTGTAATTACCTAATCTGTTGTTCTAATGGCCTCCTCATCATTTCACGAACAAGCATCTCTAAAGGGATGAAAATTGTGGTGAAATTGGTTCCATGCCTGTCCTTTCCTCTCTCCTTCGCCCACCTCCACTCCCCTCCCTCGCCTTCTGTCTCTTTCTCTTTCAGTTTGGATTGCTAATCGTCCCAGGAGGGGTCCAGGAGGGATAAAGTAGCAGCTCATTGCAGTTTTCCGCTTGTGTTATTTTTGACCATCGTTCTTGTACAAGGATGTTGTTGTGAAGAAGGGGAGAGGGGGAGATGGAGTTCAGTGGCCTCTGAGGTGAGTTAAGACTGCTGGCTTTCCCCTGTCTAGTGGCTACTCACAATATGTCAGGAACACAGGACATTTCCATGCCCCTGCTCCCCCTCCGTAGGTCTCACGCCGGGCTATTGGTGAGCTGTTTTTTTAAGGAAGTAGCTAGCAATCTGGTCAGAGCGACCTCACATCTGCCCTGCTAATGAGAAGGCTGGCCTCCTCCCAATTCGCCTCCCTAAACACTGTCCTTACCCACACAGGTCACGTCCTCCAAGGAGCTGGACTAACACAATACAATACACACACATACACAGAGACATGAATACATAATGCACGCCAGGACAGAAACATTGACATGCACGTACGCAAAATGATACAAAAATATATGCACAAACACGCTGCAGCACAGTTGGCTACAAGTACACAGATTACAGTCACCTTCTCAGGTGCAAAGACATCAGCTTGTATTGAACTGCATGTGAGACAAATGCTTACAGTATGCACACTCTTGCAAACAACACAAATGCACAAAACATACACATACAGGCACGTTAGTATTACAATACTAAAGAGGATTTGTATAGATGTAGTTCATTGCCTAAAGCCAGTACGCACTACAACTACAGTATATGCCTAATTGTAATCCTTACGCTAATATTTACTTAAACTTATTTCTAATTCTAAACAAAAAAAACAGCCTATGTGAAGGTCAAAATGTCCTCAATTTTAAGATTTAAATTGGTCCTCGCAACGATAGGAGTACAAAATACAGAGACACACACACACGCACAAGTAATAAACTCTGCTCTCACCCAACTGTCTTATTCAAATACAGACCATAAACCTCAGAAAAAACACTCACAAACAAACACATAGGACTCAGCTACTCCTTGGCCCAAACTCCAACTTAATGACTTGGTTGACGCTTAGTACCACACACAGTGCAGTTGAGTGGAAATGAAAGCATAATTGCCACCATAGATCCAACACATACTGAAAATAATACAAGCATGCATTCATGCATTTAACCACACCATCAGCCCACTCTCTTGACGACATCAGAGTCATTACCAGAATATATTTTTATGGTGTTTTCTAAAAGCCATCAGAGATGAATCACACTATCGGGCCAGCGTCGCCAAACAGACCCTGCATATTAACTTGATGCAAAGCCAGTTTAATGTACCTGAATTCTGAAATAGCTCCAAATCGCCTGATTGGCGGTTATTGCACCTTAGGCCAATGAGAGGGCGACAGAGGCGGCTCGTTTGCAGTTTTAATGAGCCCCACACAGTCAGACATGGAATGAGATATCCAGTACAGACTAATCTAAAATGCCCTAAAACAGCAGGTCCATAAATTAAGCAAAAGACACACATGCCTGAAACAGCAAACACTTTGTAAAGCAACCTTTTGTGCTGTCACTTTGACTTGCACTTAAATTGAAAGTGTGTCTGGCTGCCTCTCTGACCGTCTGCTTGCCAGCTCTTAAGCTATTTTGACATGTTCTAACCCTAAGATACCAAGCAGAATAAATGTTTAGCCCCCTTTCTACTCCAGTTACAAAGCAAACAAAAGTTGATAACACAGGGGGTATGCACCAAGTTACCTGCTAATGTATGTGCCTCCACTACATGCACATCCTCACCCCTCTCACCCTGGCCCCTTTAACCCCATCTCACTTAAGCCCTCTTCATAAAAGGTGCGGGGCTGGGGAACCTGGAGTTCTTAGCACAAAAACACAACCTTGTGTGGTTTTAGTAATTTTATTGTTCCAGGGAGTTAAAGAGAGCCGAACAGTAAAAAGACAAACAGCATCTTTCTGCATCTGATTTGACATATGAGTCTTAAAGGAACAGTGTGTAACATTTAGGGGGATGTATTGACAGAAATTTAATATAATATTAAAAAGTAAGTTTACTTTAGTGTATAATCACCTGAATCGTTAATACCTTAGAATGAGCCGTTTATATCTACATAGGGATCGGGTCCTCTCCACTGCGTCTGCCATGTTGAACCGCCATGTTTCTACAGTAAACCAGAATGGCTTGGAGTCGATAACGTAACTCGCTCTTGTCGCCGCCACTCTCTCTCTCTTGCTTCACCACTCACTTCCCTCATACACACACACTCTAAGCATAAGTATAGTATTTAATGAAAAGGGAGGGTGAATACAGTTATATTCAGACAGTATGTGAATAATAAGTGTTTTTTTATCTATTAAAGCATTTGAACTTGTTCTAGTACAAATCCCAAATATATGAGCCTGATATGTCCCTCTTAACTTAGTACAGTTATGGGTCAGATAATATAGAGTGGGGTGAAAAGGTGTATGAGTCCAGGGTGAGAATATTTGTTTTGGTCCTTGGTCCGTTAGGAAGAAAGCATGAGGCTTCCCCTCCCGATTTCCCTGTCCTGACACACAGATGGCAGCTGGAAGTAAGGACCTCCTGTAGCGGTCCTTGTCACAGTGGAGCTGGATCAGTCTCTTGAAAGTGCTCCGCTGTTTGACCAGGAGGTCGTTAAGAGGATGGGAGGTGTTTCCCATGATGCACAACAGTTTGTGCTGCATCCTCTTCTTGTCATCATTCAGAGTGATTTACACTTCCCGAGAATATCATTATCTTTGATGTCCAGAACTTCAGAATACCATGCTCACATAACAGCCCCTTTTAAGGAGTTCATTTGTGTTTTTTGTTGACCACAAGGTGTTGGGGGAGGAGCAGCAGACTCGATGGAGATAAGGACATTAAGGTGAGGAGAGGTTGACCTGAAAACAGTACCATCTGTAAACGGCTGGAAAATGCAAAAGTCAAATGACATGATTTTATATTTGAATGATTGTGTGTCTGGAATGTGTCTTTTTTTACTCATCTGTCCTCCAGAAAACGCTGTAGGAGCAGCTGTAAAACCACAGGGAGGGTCATCAGGAGCAACTCAAGACAAGATCTAAGACAAGTAGAGGACAAACTCAGAGTAAGGAAACACCAGTAACTCAAAAATATTGTCTTGATACTTTGAGTATAGTGTTATATAAACATGTCCTTATATAGTACGTCATAAATATGTAATTAAAAAAAGTAGTATAATAATAATGAATAATAATGAATAATAGTATAGTAGGCCTATGCCATACAAATGTCATAAAAAACTCATAATATAGTATGCCATACAAAATGTCATAACAAATGTCCAAAAATTGTCACAGTATAGTATGTAATAAAAATATCCTAAAAATGCAAAGGATGTCGAGAAAAGTCGCAAAAATATGATAGTATATACATATATTTTGAAAAAAAGTGATATAAAAGCCATTACAATGTAATTAAAAAAGTCATGGTATGTTGAAAAAAAGTAATTAAAAAGTAATTAAAAAAGTCATAGTATATATAGTATGTTGAAAAAAGCAATAAAGTCATAGTATAGCATGTCGAAAAAAGTAAAAAAAAAAAAAAGTCATTGTATTGTATAGTATGTCGAAAAACATCTTAAAAAAGTCATAGTATAGTAAAAATTACTCAAATTGATCAAATGGAGAAAGTTGGCCTACAAATCAGGTGCATTAAAACGCAAAAGAGGACCAAGAGAGTAAGAAAAGCATCTTGTGCTCCTCTTACGTCTTACTTCTTCTACCTGTTCAGATTATTTTGTCCAGTATTGTGGAATACACAATGGACTAATGTTACACTATACAGCAGGCTCAGTAGGGACAACAACTGGTGAGTGAAACATCCACATTTAGTCTTTATTAACTTAAATTGTGCTTATGAAGACATCAGTCAGAATAATAGATTAATGTATTGTTTAACTGCCTGTTCACCGTATCTCTGCACCTGTCTGTGTCACTTCCTGTGGTGTTGTCGCATCTTGTCCCTGGCACGAGCATAACGGGTTATATTGTATGTCATTTCCAGTAAATGTCACAATATAAAACATGTGTTTTTCTGTTTAAAAAGTACACTACAAACATAGATAGGAAGTACTACTAACTCATTTTTGAAGTGGTTATATCCGGTCTCCAGTCTGATATGGAGCACACAGCTGGTATGTACTTGGTTTGTTTACATGACGTAGGACAGAAGTGCATATTTAACGCATTCAGTGTGGACAGAAAGCATCCTATGCTACACAATGTGGCGTGATAGTTGGATGCTCGCTTCCAGTTAGGACACAGTGATACTCTGTAATTTCCCTGGTTCCATTTTACACCATCTACTATCAATAAAAAAGGCTAAACTGCCAAAGAAAATAATTTTAAAGACAAAAACAAAAAATCTGAAACAATAATCAAAGTATCAAGATAATATATTGTTTTACTGGTGTTTCCTTACTCTGAGTTCACCCAGTATCGATCTCATCTCGGAGGCGGCTGAGCTGGTACTGATGAGCCTCCCAGTAGTTCTCCAGCTGCTCCTCCAACGATACTGGAGGACAGAGACACAAAAAAAATAAGTAAAAATACTTTAATTAATCGCATGATTGTCCATGATAAATCGGGATTAATCACAAATTATTTGCATATTTTTTTATCTGTTCAAAATGTACCTTAAAGGGAGATTTGTCAAGTATTTAATACTCTTATCAACATGGGAGAGGGCAAACATGCTTGCTTTATGCAAATGTATGTATATATTTATTATTGGAAATCAATTAACAACACAAAACAATGACAAATATTGTCCAGAAACCCTCACAGGTATTACATTTAGCATATAAAAATATGCTATAATGATAACATGGCAAACTCGAGCCCAACAGACAACAAGAGCTGTCAGTGTGTCAGTGTGCTGACTTGACTCTGACTTGCCAAAAATTGCATGTGATTATCATAAAGTGGGCATGTCTGTAAAGAGGAGACTCGTGGGTTCCTATAGAACCCATTTTCACCTCTTTGAAAATGGCTATGACAGTTTTTCCTCACCAAAATGTATTGCAAGCTCACAGCATTATTTAACCTCCTTTGCAAATATTCAAATATAAAAATCAGGTCAGGTCCACATCTCCTCATCTTGATGTCCTTGTCTTTTTCATCACTGATTAAAAAATATCCTGCTGATTTACTTTTAAAAAATCAAGGCAACTTTTTGCATCATATTATGTAGATGAAGCAATACTAGTCTTGGTATAAGCTACTTAATTTTTTGTATGTAAAAACTAATTTGTAAGTAAATTTAACTTAATTTTATAATATATATCAAGTAAAACTACTATTTTGCAAGGATTTTTAGCCCTATATCTGATAGTGTTACTTGAAAAGATAATTGTTTCAAACCGTAAACTACATCTCCAGTCTCGATTGAGATGTTTTTAGTACTGGGACAAATACTGATATAGCACTTGCTATTTCAGTGGTGCAGTAAATGGGAGTTCTTTACTCGCCCAAACACATCATAAATGAATAGGTTTTCCTAAGGCCCTAACAAGTCTCATCCATATATCGCTCAGCCTAGAGTTGTGGAAAGTTCTGATATAGCCAGGGCTCCTGTGGTCCAATGCAATCCACAAGACTCATAGTGTAACTCATGGCTTACTTTGCATGGCTCCTCCCACTTCACTATTATATTGGAACAGAGTAAATATAACAAGATCTTTGCTTGTTGTGTGGGTGTACCTAAGAAGATTGGCTGGGATTACGTTAATACATCTTGTTAAGGAAAAAAAATGCACAATTTATTGTGTTTTGAACAAATGCAAATTAACTTCAAACTAGATATTAAATAACTTAATTAAAAACGTTATTGTTAATATCACAGATTTAATTATGCTACATTTACATCTGCTCATTTTTTATTTATTTTTTTAAGTGATGGTTTAAAAGCGCAAGTGCTGTTTGTTATGTGGAGGCAGTGAAAACTTGAGACATGTTCTAAGTCTCACTTCATGAGGCAGGTTTAGTGTAAGTAAGTAAACCAAAAATACATTTCAGGACTTAATCAAGTGTTGCAATAACCAAGTATAACTAAGTGACAAAGAATACAGAAGATGCATATTCAGTTCATTAACCAGTCAAGTTTCCTCATGAAACTCTCCGGCTGAACAGAGTGAAACAGAGACCTCATTCTGAGGTCAGAGAGGTGACAGTGTGGTAGTGGTAATACTAGACCATGTGTTTTCATCTTCTGCCTTAGCGACGTTCACACAGCATCTCTGCCCCTCCTCGGAGACAGCATCAATTAAAGCTTACTGTCACAAATCCAGTGCATTGTCTCACTCTAGCCTCTTAATGCATCTTGGACAAATGAGTGGAGATTGTGACCTGAGAGAAAACAATTTTCTTTTCAAACTGCTTCTTAAAACACAATAGCTTGGAAAGTGGAGCAAGGACATAGAATTATGCAAATGACAGAGTGGTTTGGTGATTGAAGTGTAAACAGCAGTCTAAATGGAAAAAAAAAATCCAAACTTTGTTTTGTCAAAGAGTTTCCAGCTTGTAAGATTTATGGTTTATACTGTAGCAGTGGTTGCATTAAATCTGAGGAGAGGCAAAGGGTGGAACAGTACCCACATTAGGCCAACTGTGGGATAACTTCACACATATGCACAACTACTGGTGGAGCCATGACACTCTTCTGATTGCTAATTAGTACTCGAATCGACTGGTTCTCAGTAGAACAACTTGAGGATTTCAAGCATGAACAAAATGTCAACGGCTCTAATGGCCTTTTTCCTCTGTTCTCTACTGCTGCCTGTTTCTCTCCATCCTTCCTCCCATCGCTGACACTGGCGGTAAGGGTGGTGCCCCCCCCGAAGTTGAGGATGTGTTGTCCAGCACCTCTCAAGAATGTCAGATGTTAAGTTTATGCCATGCCAACTGGAGACAGCACAAATTGACAGATTTGGTGAAGTGTAAAGTATAAGAAATGAAGCCCTAGACATCACCTATGTATTCTCCAGTCTGCCTTTACCTGTGAGAAACATCAGGTACCCCGTCAGACTTAGCTGGTGAACACAGTATGAGATGTGAATGTGTTCAGTGTACGCATGTGTGTCTGTATGTGTGTGTGTGAAAAAGAGCAGGATGAAGTGCCAGTCTATCAGCTTCATTTTTTACATGCAGCCTGGCCTAATTAAGAAATATGGAAAAGGTTCAAGAGCTGTGAAGAGTAGTCTATTGACCTTCTCACCACTATACAAGAGGGAGAGATGAAGAGTGAGGCGGGCTGGAGATGGGGATGGTGACCAACTCTGTCAAGGGAAGGAAGGACATTTATAACGAGAACAATCAAGTGGCACAGGGAGCAGACGGCGAAGAGATCCTCCTAATAATTGGTTCCATTAAAGCCCTTTTAAAGTGCAACTCTCTCTGAGATAAGCCAAGGCACTGTCCGTTTGCTCATCTCCTTGTCATGGTAATTTAGCCAGGCTAAATGATGCTTGCAGAAGCTCACAGGCCTCTATTCTTGGAGCAGACAAAAGAAATATCATCTCACCCATAGGTTTGTGTAATCTGGAATTAGGCCCCATTTAGAGCGACACAGGCGGAGTGGTTTGTGTGGCCGAGGGCCATTGCTGCTGTAAATGGAGATTGAAGAGGTGGAGATAGGGAACAGGGAGAAAAAGAGATGGTAATATTTGACAAATGCTTTATCAGAATGTGCTCATCATGGCCCTCAATAGCAAAGGCAAGAGAGAGAATTGAGTAATACATAGAAATATATAGTATGTTTAGTCATTGATCAGTCTTGATATCACAATTGCAGTGTGCTGATGGATCACAGATTTGCTTTGGTTGAGCCAATGGGTGGTAATAGTCTTATTAGTACAGATAGCTACAAACATTAGCAATGATGTGAGCTCCTTGGCCCCAGACAGCATACATGGCCAGAAAGATCGAGAAGAGCAAAAGTGGGTCAATTTGTTTTTGTTAACCTTTTTTAAATGATCATTCTCTGCTATGTAGCATTGAAAATGTATTGATAACTAGTGATGATGTTGATTATTAGCTGATATTCAGGCCAATGAAATGCAAACCCCACATACTGTAATGCTCAATTGTCACATTCAATAATATTCTGCTAATATAGACAGGTGTGCTCCACATAGTAGGCTTGTTTAATTGAAGTTTTAGCACCTAGTTGTTGTCCAATGTGTTCCAGACTCTGCAGTTTTGTTGTCCTTTATGACATTTTCTGTCCACCTGACTCTTAATAAGAATGAACACTTGTTTCAGTGTGTCCCGCACCGTCGGCTCTGGTCTGCCCGTGTTGGAGTTTTTGCGGCCGATTCAGCATGTTGAATCGGC
>CAKALG010019915.1:0-10163 GCA_916700815.1 Helicolenus hilgendorfi | reverse complement strand
TTCTTGACTCGTGTCCCTCGCTGTGGAGCAGCAGAGGATGAAGCAGCCATACATCATAGGCCAACTGTGTCCTCAGAGGCGGCGACAGACAAAACCAACAGAATCAATAAAGCTTTAGCTCAAGCCCCGCTTCTGTGCACTCAGACCTCACCTCAGACTCTGTACCTTCTTTTCTAAGTCAAATTCTCCTCTCATCACATTTCTTGTCCATTTTTCTCTCCACTCCGGTCTTTTCCAGGGTGACATCATTTATCCGTGTCTGACTTCAACTTCTGTCAATATTATCTCTATCTGCCCTTCTGACCGGCCCCAGGTGAACATGCTGATACACAACGGAGCTGTCAGCCTTGACAGGAGATGAAAAAAAGGAAGCGAGAAGCACTTAAGAAAGAAAGAAAAAGACCGAGGCCTGAGGATTACCGAAGGCCATTCAGCTTGTTAGTGCAGCGGCACCTACATCAGACAAATGCATACTTAATTTTTTTTTCAGAGGGGGCTGAGTGATTCAAGCTCTGGAGGGGCGATTGCTCCCCAAATAGACAGTTTAAATGATGGAGGGCTTTGTGTAGTACCCACAAACCATTTCAGACAGCAGTGGAAATGCTATTAGAGAGATAGAAGGAGCACTGGGGAGTAGTTCGTGGTAATTAAACTGGAGCGTCAATGTCACTGCTACCTGTTTACGACCCAAAAGAGTCGCAGTTTCCTGTGGTGAGGAGGTTTGGCTTTCATTTATTACTGCCGATTATTATTATGTAGTCCTCCCACTGAGGACCTGGATTACATTTTTGGGAAATGGTACTTCAATCTCTCGTGGAAATATTTCCCCATAAAGATGATACTTCCCGGATAATAGTTGTGTTAAAGTTGTAAAGTGTAGATGAATGGTTCAAATCTGAAATGCTATAAATCTATTCTGGAATCATTTTGCTAATTAATATTTTAAAACCGGCGCTCATTTCTGCCCTTGAAATTAAACCTAAAACAAGCGTGTGTAAGCATGTAAAACCATTTTAATAGCAGGGTGCCTTTCTTTTAGTGCCAGTGCATCATTTTGTAACAGTAGGCATGTTTTACACTTCTTTCATCTCATTTGGTACGAGATGAAAAAAGCTCAAATTGATTTACTAAAAGATGCTGCTTCTTGCAAAACAACAAGTTTCACACCAAGAGAGCCTTTGTCAGACATTTGGGAATAAAACATTACCAATGTTTCAACATTATAGCTGCTTATAATATAAGTGAAATGGCATACTATGTGTGATATTATTGTGACTTGACAGCGTCTATTTACATAATCTCCCGGTGTAATATGGATTCATATTCAGCTGCCTACATCCAACAGGCTGCCAAAAAAGGCATATGTGCAAACATAGAGCAGGCTTACATAAGAAATTGGATTTTGTTATCGGCAGTGTGTGTGTGTGTGTGTGTGTGTGTGTGTGGCTTTCTGTGCTTGTTAAAGCACTAGTTCACCAAAATCCTGCGGGTCTAAATGCATACATGACTCTGTGTATTTAATGTGACGAGACTATGTGTACATACCAGGCGATGTTTTATATGCGTGTATAAGTGTGTGCGTGTGTGTGTGTGTGTGTGTGTGTGTGTGCGCGCACAATTCAGCTGTGCCCAGCATCTGGCCGCCCGACATTGACCCGGGGGTCAGTTTCTTGGGCCAGCTGGGTCAACAACATTATGCTCGACCTTTTTGTATTTAAAGAGGTATTGATCTCCCTCCATGTGTTTATTTCAGTGTGTGTGCGTCTGTGGGGGTGAGTGAAGATAAGCAAGGAGACGGGGCCAGGCCAAGAAAGGGGAGGCACGTTCTGGAAGAGCAAATTTGACATAAAAATCTAATCAATCGCTGCAGCCCGTTCCCAGTCTGACAGCCCGCGCTGCGCCTTCAAGTACAGAAAACCCAAAACTCACATGAGTAATCACGCCGGTTCATTCGCCCTGACAGAAGACGCAAACATCTCTTAATTGTTTTCCTGTAATGCAATCTTTAGAGACCTGCTAGAAGATTTATATGACAGGGAGTATGAATAAACAAAGAACCACACACACACATGCACACATACGCAGGGTGCTGAGGAGCGTGAATAATCAATAACTATTTTTAACACCCCTGCACACCATCATTGATACCTTTTGCACTGAGGTACAAAAAGAGACTCGCTCAAAGCCCACATGCTTTTTAGATAACCATGAAATTATATGTGCGGCGCACACACACACACACACACACACACAATCCCAAATGCACAGTCCTGCCCACACACTGCACACACAGGCAGATAACTCTGTGAGGGCAAACAGGATGCTTGTCGAGTTCAGGGCCTTCGAAGAGTGAGCAGACGATGACACGCTGACTGGTGTACTCTGTCATCATGATAACATGACAGTGTGTGCGATAATGGCACATGAATAACCTGGATGTGGTCCACCATAGCACTGGGCGGTACACAAAAAGGGGGAAAATGATAGTGCAGAGTATCGAAATGAGATCATTCAAATGCACCTCGGTCACAGCTGAGATTACAGGCTTGTATCAAACGCCCAACACACACAGATATACACATCGCTGGCACCCACTGAGTGCAAAGGCGATGTCGCTGGCTGTGTTCCTGGCTGCTGATTATAAAAAGGGGGGAATATCATTTAAAGACAAATTGGCACTCCAGGAACACTGAGGGAAGTCTGAAACAGTCATTATATCTCCACCAAACATACCCAGACAGCAAAGAAGAATATTGTACATTTTGTTCAGTAACTTAAAACTTAATTTTATTATATTAACTGCGAGAGAGACTGGACGTTTTGCTTCGAATTGTGATGCAGCAGAGAGTTTTGGGGCAAGAGATTAAGGAGAGGAAAGGAGCGCATGAAAGAGGAAGGGAAGAAGATAAGAAGAGCAAGAAAGAGACGCACAGGAAAGTGATGGACAGAGAAAACAGAGAGATTGCATGTCATGTTACTGCCAAGACTGCACTGCAGGGTTATAACATGCACACTACCATCCAAATCATTTATTCAACTCATCTGTTACATAAATAAACCAAAACACAACAGATTTGCCCCTGGCTTCCTGTGTGTGTGTGTGTGTGTGTGTGTGTGTGTGTGTGTGTGTGTGTGTGTGTGTGTGTGTGTGTGTGTGTGTGTGTGTGTGTGTGTGTGTGAGAGAGAGTCAGTTGGAGCAGTGAAGCAGGTTAAATCTTCAGCAGCAGAGCATGGTGGCTAACAGCATGGATGAGTCATCAGCCCAGCAGCCACTTACTGGCTTATTTGCAGGTGCACACACATGCACGCATATATATAGGCTGCACATGAATACAGTCACACAACTGGACACATGATTTAAAAAGGAGCCTTTGAAGCTGCACACACAGATGTTTAGACCGCTTACAGATATATTGTGTGTGGCTTAGAAGTGTGGGCAGGGATGATGTGCTGTACTGTATGTAGGCATGCAGAGGCAGTGAAGTGACTTAAAATGAATAGCGGAGCCGCTGGGCATGATGCCAGGGGAGAAAAAAAAGAGAAAAAGAGATAGAAGCAAGTTGAAAAAGTGAGACGGGAACAGGTAGAGGGGGATGGTTGCAGGGAACAAGGGATGTAAATACTAAAGAAATAGTGCACGACTAAAGAGAAATGTATGTAAGAGGTGGACGAGGCGAGCAGCGGAGGGTGGGAGGCAGTGTTGGATGTTCAGAGTGAAGGAGAGAGTGGGAGGGGAGTTCAGGAGGGAGGCAACAAGGATACAGTGTAAAGAGAGGGAGGGAGGGGGTGAGAGAGAGAGAAAGGGCTTGATTATGGAGGAATGTGTCTGTGTTCATAGTATGGGAGATGGGACGGACTGATTGCACCACACCAGGTGTTGAAGAGGGGTGAGAAGGGGAACAGCAACAAAAGCAGACATCTCTCTCTTTCTCTTCACACCAGCAGTGATAACTAGTATCCGTCTGGAAGTGGTCTGTCCACAGTGATCCACACAGCTTTGGGGGAACAGAGCAGCAGCGGCAGTGACTGTGACCGAGGGGGCAGGCAGACTATAATGGAGGTAAGTCACCTCCAGCTGGACTTGAGGGAAGGTTGTGGCTGTTTGACTGGATGTGACAGGGGGCAATTGATGGTGCAGACTCAGTCAAGGCTCACAGCATTGCAACTTCAAACAAGGAGTGAGCCTGGGTAACAGGTCCCACAGATCTGAGTGTGTGTGATTTGTCTTCATGTGGCTCACATAAAGTTCTGTTTGAGGGAACCAAATGTAGACTAGGTTAATTTTAGTACCACACTAGTGTAACATCAGTTGTTTCCTTAGTTCAACATTCTGACCAAACCAAAGTTTCTCGGCGTAGAAGCAGTCCAAGTCTTTTACTACTTTTAATACGCAAGCTCAAAGTAAAAAAAAACCCATCTGTGTGTGTGAAGACTTGCAAGCTTTTTTTTTTCTTTTTCTTAAAACTGCCAATCACGTTCTTTACTTTCAGCACAGCCATTACTGAACAAACCATTGTTTTTAAACTGGGGAAATAATAGGGAGCAGCATGAAGCTTTACACTATACACAGCAATTTGAAGAAATGTGGACACAGAGCCGGTTGTTATAGGTGTTTTAAGCATGAATTAAGTGTCTCCATATATATATGTTGCACCCTGTGATTTTAAAGTAATTGGCTCAACTGTTCTTGAATATTCTTATGATTTTGCAGTATAATTTATAGCAACACAGGGAAAGGATTTGTGTGGGGAGTAATTCACCCTTTTCTGTCACACCTGTACACAGTAATATATGTGTTGAGACCTGTGGGGAACATGAATTACTCTACATTGTGCTGGTGACAAGGTGACTGGGTAAGTGTAGGGCACCTGCTCAGGCATGTTCAGCTTTGCTCTGTGCTGTAACTTATTGTGCAGAGAAAAACGCAGGGAGAAACAGAATCACAAGGAGGATGAAAGTAGCAAAGACATGTCTCTTGTATTGTCACAGCGGAGCTATTTGTTTTTCTTATGTAGACTTCTTCTTGTTGATGTAAACATCTTGACTTCACAGGTCGTATTTTTTAAAATCTTTTCTATTCGCAATCGTTTCGTGGGGCATTACCGCGGCTCAGTTCCGTATCTGTAGCGTGTGACAAACCATTGGAGCTGTCATGACCTGCTAAAGAAGACGTGTCTTAAAATAACTGTCCCAGATACCCAAATGCAGCAGCATCCTTTCATGAGTGAAGGCTCAGTGTCAGAGAAGTACAGCATCCCAACATCTCTAGAAGTCTCAGCTCAGGATGATGTTGCAGAACTTTTCATTGTTGATTCACGTAAACTTCCTTATAATAGAATTATATTCTGATGGTATATGAATCAGCCGAGCAACTGTGCACAGCGAGTGAGTATTAGACGTGACTTTTGTGAGTTATGACGGCACCTCAAACTGTTGAAAGAACCATGCAGAGTTTCCCTTAAGCATTGCAAGGTCAGGGGGCTTTTATTTTGGAGCTGAGCGCAGGTATCGCAAGCAGCACATATTTCCAGCTGCTTTCAGAATGATACAGACCCCTGAAAGTGAGCTCATTATGTCTTCTCTTACTCCCACATTACACCAGCCACACACACACTAACACAGCCACGGCAGATTAGGAGGATGGGAGGATGGTTATGCTCCAGAATGACAACCTTATCACTGAGTCTTCAGCTTGCAGGGTCAATGGGCCCCAGTGCCAGGAAAGGCCTCATTCTTATCCACCTACCTATGCATGTCATTCCACTGTGATACCGTATCAAACGAAAATATGTAAGACAGACTTTGAAGAAATAGTGCCGTGACTATGTGAGAAATGCAGACGTAAAACATATCATTCACTGGTGCTACTAAGATAAAAATGCTTATCTATAATTTGTATTTAGAACACGATTTTTATGATCTGACATTGCAATATCGCTACAAAACCAGAACAAAACATTTATTCTAATCTGACAACAGTTGTAGCCAGTATAATGTGTTACCAACATAACTTCTACATTTTGGCAAGTGTGCCTTCCTTGCTCAAAGCTCGATTAGTGTACAAATAATAACGTGACACCACAACAAAGCTTTTTATGACAATCCATCAAGTTTAAATTTCACTTTCACAAGGCCGTCATATCATGCATAAATGACACAGCCTGTTCAAAACACGTGGCGGGTAATGGAAAAGGTAAATATTCGCGGGTAATGGATGGGCAATAATTCAAAATGTCTAAAAATACTTCCATTTGTTACAATCCACTTTCGCCTGCTGTTTTTAGAGCAAGATAAAAGCCTTTAGACGTAAATATTTCATGACTATGGAGCTGGCCGGTGATCTGCAATATCTAACCAAAGACACATACAACTCGTTTAAAACCATTTTTGGACTGATTCCAGGGCGCTGCATAAGTTTAAAGCATTACAGAAAAGTGCGGTTGTAATGCAATAATCAATCTTGGATGGATGGATGCAGCTCGATAAAGGAATATAAAAGGAAATCTCACATATTTAATTTTAGGACTCCTTAAATTCACAAGCATCAATTCCCATCCTCGTCGCAGCACTAAAGGCTCCCATTTAGACTCCATTAAAAATACATTTCCCTCTATACTCCAGCTGCCAAGGTTATGCAAATGCCTGTACTACAGGAGCAGTAGTTGGCCAGCCAGTGCACACAAGCTCCTTATCTATTAAAACCTAAAGGAGGTTGATTGTTTGGTTGACCTAATGTCTCATTTGGATGCACATAATGGTATCTGAATGCAATCTAATTTGAACAGGGGGGTCCTTCACTAAAAGCTGGCCTCGAGTCGAGGATGCGGCCACACGGCTGCCAATAGGAGACACTGAGATCGAATTAATGAGCAATAAATGTTTTACTCCCGTGATTCAAGTGAATGTGCAATTCTTTAGCCTTTTCTCTGCATCCAAACCTCTCAAAACTCTAAACAGAGGAGACATTGACTGTTTGCTGGACAATGCAACAGTCATCAATGTATCAATGTTAGCTCCACAGAATATAAATCTCTCTCTCACACCACACACTCTGTCTTTCCACATCTCTTTCTGCTCGTGCCTCTCTCTCCGTGACTGGTATTCCATCTCCTTCATCTGGGGCGGTAATGAGTGTCTGGTATTCTGCTCTTCAGCATTGAAGCCCTATTCATGCTCAATCTCCTTTACAATGCACTAAAGGGATTACCCAATTAGCTGCTATTGGTTGCCATTGTTCATCAGCGTGTGTGTGTGTGTGTGTGTGCTTGGTCAGTAGATAGATGTGTTAGCGGTGAAACTGAAAGATAGATGGCTGTCTTACCCCACACGTCATCCCCAGTTGATGTTCTGCTGGAGGCCACATTACTCATCCCCACAACTCAGCCACAGTGAGTGAGACACAAGATGGGTAAAGAGTGTGCGCATGTACGTGTGTGTGTGTTAGTGTGTGTGACTGAGGCCTTAACGGGCCACAGAGGATGACAGCGTAAAATATAGAGTATTACCTCTCAATAATTCAAACTATCAGCCTATACATTCTCTGGAAATACACTCTCTGCTGTCATAAGTGAGTGTTTTCTTCTTCTCCTAATTTGTGAGTTTAATTTCCGCCCTGTCATGCCTGGGATAATGGGAAATGTCTGCTTCATTACATGTGAATCATCAGTTACTTTGTGTGAACCGCAGATCGATTCCAGTTATCTAACGTGTTACATCACACTGGGAGCGACACGCTCAACCGTACATTTAGAGGATCGAACAGCATAATAAGGATTGATTTACACTGATGTCTCCTCCAGAGGTAAAGGTGCAATCCGGATTTTTTGACCACCGAAATTTGAGTTACCGTTCTGTTTGATTTTATTTATTCCTGGCACATTTATATCATGCATGTAGGAAAATATTTGGACGCACTGCCTTTTAAAAATGTGTTTAATCATTTTAATATTAACTGCAATTCCTGCGAAGAGACCTAAACCAGCAATGAATTTACAAACAAGTATTGCTTGTGAAGTCACGGTCTGATATGAGCCGACATGGATGTTGTGGAAATGTCAATTTGGTAGCTTTTTATGTCAGTAGTCCACTCGTACCATAAATCTTTGTTGTTACACATCCCTGCCAGCACTTGAACACACCACACTGAAGCTTTTGCAAAACAATCTGTGCTTCCATCTCCATAAATGGTGCTTTCAAATGGGGTCGTGTTTACCGTGTTCATGACAAGAGTCCATATGAACTCCCCTCTTTTGTGGTATTCACAACCTCGTAAGTGGGAAGCTCCTGAAAGCCCAGAATTCCCGAGTTGTGGAGTGTAGTTCTAGATGCCGACAGTAACGTTAATATTGCAGATGATTAGCAGCGGTGTTCTCACGACTTTAAGCAGTTGAACGCCAAGCACAACACAACTTCCCATGTTGTAAACAAGAGCTCACAAGTTTCAGTTGAAGGCAGCATATCTCACAATGATAACCCAACTTTGACAAAAATATTAACAATGATGGATTAGCTTCCTCAAGTTTTAAGTCTACAATACGCTGTACTGACATCAGCCAAAAGTATTGGCTGCTCGTACAATATGACAAACATGTTTACAAATCAAAAGAAATTAATAATAAGGCATTTTTGGGGAAAATGAACAGGAGGTCATAAAAAAGTTGATGGGATCATGGGATAACCATCTGCCATCTTACCTGGGTATTGTTTACAATTACCACCTACGGGCTGTCAGCTGTTAAGCACCGAGTTGCTTTATCAAAAGCACCAAAGAGAACAGGGAGGCAGACCTGGACGGACTGGAAGGAAATATAGTGCCTACCTTCTAAATATCTGATTTTAAATAAGGTTAAGGAAGTGAATTTTATGATTCATCGCTTTTATCCCCCAAGGTATTTCTACAAAGATATAAAAAGGACATTGTTGTGGACTGCTCTTTTTATCATCTGGTTCCAGGAGATTTATGTCACCTATTTTAGTTTTGTCGCTCTCTGGTATTCTTTGGCAACACATTTGCACATTTATTTCACAATAAATTGACCCAGAACTTTTTCCTCTCCTATGAAAACGTATCGTTTGGCTTCTTTTCTTACCCTTCTACCAAAAGCAAATCAATATTATATTAATAGTTTGATCCAATGACCTTGCAAAATGAATCTAAATGTTCAGATCATAAACCATCCTTTTTTTATCTTTGAAAATGAACTCAAACAATACATGGCTTCAATCTTATATTCTAAAAAATAGAAAGGCTATCAAAACCATAAATCTCTGTAGGCTGCCTTGTATAACATTTTTATGAATTGATTTAGGTTTTCTGTCAGTGCTCTGATCCCCCAGGCATTATCTGTTTTTGTATTTGTTCTATGTTCACTTTGCTATTAGTCAATAAAAGGTTTATTTATAAAAAAGAAAAAGACCAGGGAGGCTAGCATCACTTTCCACACGTCAGTATAGAGTAGATGAGAGATGCATTTTTTGACTTATGGGTCAACTAAAACTACAAGAAGTTAGTGAACTATCTAGGTAGCTACCAAGCAACAGAGCAGCTGTTCTAATTTATTGCTGATTGCTGGCTTTCAAATACACTGATCTGTTATATAAACATAACACTCAACTATTTGAAGTCAAATCCAGCAAGCCAACAACGTTACAGTCCACACTAAAAGTGACAATAACCACATCCTTGACAGCAACACTAACTAACCACACAATCAGCCAACATCATGCTATTCAATGAATCCTGCAATCAGTCATCACATATTAACATCACTTGTTGTCAGCTTACCTCATGTCTTCACACGATTTCCTTTCAATTAAGCAAATAAAAAGTAATCCATGTCTTGATCTGGTAGGTGAAAGTAATCCAGTCAGGAGAAAGTACCTCAGCAGTTCAGGTGAAGCTTGCACCTTTGCAAAATTTCCGCGATTTCTCCACATTATTATCGTTATAAGTTAATCGTCCATAGCGTCGAGTCCATCAGGAGATCAGCTGATTGCATTCAACTGTACAAACTTATCAACTAAAGCAACTCCTCATTTACATTCAGCAAGGCTCTTCAACCTCTCCTCTCAGCATCAAAACAAACCCCACGCTGGTTGACCAGGAAAAAAAACGCCAAACAGGAAGTGACTGATTATAATTTCCTGCTTAGTTTCCCATGATA
>CAKALG010019914.1:0-16896 GCA_916700815.1 Helicolenus hilgendorfi | reverse complement strand
TCCCGTCCACACACCCACCCGAGCCAATCACGAGCCAAACACGGCCACAGCTCGTTAGCGTGAGCCACCTAGCTGCTACGTTAGCACCACAGTAGCTGTTTGTCTAGAAAGACACAACAACTAACCATAATATCTTTATAACTACTTTAAGATCAAATCATTCCAATGCACAGAGGCGTGACGGCTATGAAAAATTAAAGTTACATCTCCTCTCTCGTACAATTCCCGAGGCTCCGGCTGCACGACTACTTCAGTCAGAGCAGCTGTCAATCACAGCTGTCAATCATGATGGCTCACCCCCCTTTTTATTGCTTCAAATAACTGATTGAAATCAAATTTATACAAAAAATTAACACTTGAACACACATTTGCGTGATAAGAACTACCTAGACTGAGAGAAATAATCTTGAGGAAAAATGTATTTGAAGTGCACTTTGACTTTTTATTTTGGCCCGTGTCCCATCTGCTAACATGGAGGGGGCAGGATTTATGACCTATACTGCAGCCAGCCACCAGGGGGCGATCAAGATGTTTTGGCTTCACTTTCTGGGAGTTGTCATGCCGGCATGTTAGGAACACAGGAAGTGAGATTTTATATAAAAAACGATTCAGGTTGAACCTGTTGAACAAAACAGCCTATATTGTCACATGGTCATACAGCAGACCCAGAAGAGCCCCCAAAAAACAGACTAAACAGGCGGTCAGCTGATTTTGTTACGTTTGTGACAGAGGTAGGCTAGCTGTTTCCCCTTGTTTCCAGTCTTTATCATAAGCTAGGCTAAAAGCCTGCTGGTTGCAGCATTATATTTACTGTACAGACACAAGAGTGGTGTCAATCTTCTCATCTAACTCTTGGCAAGAAAGCCCAAAATCTCCAACTACTCCTTAACAAAACAAAAAATATGACTATAAGGTCTCATATCAGAAATTGAACTTCATATTTTTACCATGAAGATGGGCTTTGGTTCTGTTGACTTATTTTGAAGTGGGTGTAATTTCAATGTGTTCTGCAGCCAACCAATAAAGGGCAATAAATAAAAGGGACCATCTCTCCCAGGACTTGACTTTAAATGCAGTTTGTTCCCCTCACTTTGAACCTCAAATGCAGCGACCAGTAGGAATCTCTCCTCACTCCTCACTCACTTCTTAATTTTACCTTTACATGACACACTATTTTGTCATGTAAAGACACGCATTTTTATCCTTATTTGTTTTCAACACAACACAATCTTCAATACAACAATTAATAAAACACGAAATAAAGCCAAACAAACAAAATGAGGGAGTGAATTCACTTGGCTGCAATCACACATAATCTGAAAAATGTGAAACTTACTTGTAAACAACTCAACTGTTTAAAGGTGCACCAGACATCTTAGCACATGAATCCCCAAGGGAGAACAGCAGGCGGTATCTGTTTGAAGTTTTGAAATCATCTAGAAAAATATTGTGACGTTACGTCAGTGAAGTATTCACTCCTCCTCGGACCTTAATTTCCTATTTTTGGTGGCTGGCAGGGGTGATGAGGATGAGGGGGAAATACATTTGCAGCAGATGCAGCCATTGTTGGTGAGTTTAGCATTCTCTCCTTGGAGCGCTTGCTCCCTGCTGTTCAGAAGAGCATTTTGTATTTCGCTCCCAAGTTTCAATTTGTTACTGCCTGTGTGCCAAGAACACTGCCTGCCAGTGACCGTACCCGAAACCAGGAAGGGTGAATCTGCTGTATACACTCAAGTACAACAACAAAACACTTCTGTTAAAATGGATGTGTTTTTACTTAGAACTCATGCAGGTTGAAATTTTTATATCCAGGAGTCTTTTGAATCACGGCAAATCCACCGTGCACAAACTGAGGCTCAGAACTTAAATCCCCTCCTCTCCAAAATGTAACCTAATGTTACTCCACTTGGATATTTGAGCTTCACTGTGCATGTTTGTGCAGAGTTTGACACTAAAAGGCTGTTTTCACATTCATCTGTTGAGTTTTAGATGTGTACTGTATATGCAAGCATGACTTTGTGACATTGCAACTAGTTTGGAAGCCGATCGTGGTCAGTATGGAACTTAAACAAGATGTGATGGGATGAAACTTGAAGCATCCAGGGCACATATTTTACAATGAGTATGGACTTTGCAGTGAAGTAGGAAACATCGTGACTGTGAGTTTAACTTTTGCATATTTTGCATACCGTTTTTGTGTCAAATTATTGATTTCTTAAGTAAGTAGCTGTGTAATAAGCGAGATAATGTACAGCTAGCGAGTCATTGTTGTGAAATAAACCCCTTCAGGGCGAATGACCGGCTCGCTATACATTATCCCTTAGCCTACCGTTAAATATTAGTATAATTCTTTATATTTATATGTTGTACTTGTTCCCCAATCTGTGTGGGATTGATTTAGCTGGCAAATAGCTGATTGTTCTGAGTTCATTATCTGGTCCCATGCCCATAATTAAAGCTGCAGTTGGTAACTTTGAGCAAATTTGATTAAAAAAATAGTTATTTTTATAAAACTGTCACTATATCCTGACAGTTGTGCATGAGACAAATAATCTAAAAAAAAAAAAATCATGTTCATCTGTGTCCTCCTAGTGCTCCTAATGTAGGGTCATATTTTCAAACCCCCAAATCGGGACCTTTATACCGCACATTCATGCATGTGTATGTTAATGCACATGCTGATAAGCATGCACCATAGATGTTTCTATCAGGATGGCTGTGGCGCATTTGAGCATCTGGTGGGATCAGAAAGAAGGCATTATTATAGGTGGGTGTATTAGACGCTGTGACAATCATGACTAATCACATTCACTCCTTTCACCTCCTTTAATCACAGAGCTATCCCCCGTCATGACGCTCTGACAGTTTGAGAGTCCTGTAGAGAGTTTTCATCAGAGGAAACTTATTGTATAGTCTG
This sequence comes from Helicolenus hilgendorfi, assembly GCA_916700815.1. NCBI lineage: Eukaryota > Metazoa > Chordata > Actinopteri > Perciformes > Sebastidae > Helicolenus > Helicolenus hilgendorfi. Next base: position 13,979 of record CAKALG010019914.1, on the reverse strand, counting down.
GAAATTATTTTTCAACTTTAGTTTTGAACCCAAACAATTTCGTCATATCGTGTTGCTCGCCACAGGCTATTATAATGAAAATGTGGAGCTCAGACGACATTTTGGCCAGGATGGAGACACCGAGTGAAAGACTGACAGGAACGGACAGTCCTGAGGGAGTTATAAGCGGAGCCCGACTAACCGGGACGTCTGGTCACCGTATCCTAATGGCATTTGCAGGATTCCACGGTGCCTGAATCTGAATAACCAATCAGAGCTAAGCAGTCTCTGGGCAACTAACAATCAATGCTCGCAGAACTCGTGAAACCATCTCATTTTACAGCTAAACAGTACACTACTAGACGTGTCTGAAAACATTTGAGGTGAGAAAAAGCATTACAGGAACAGAATCTTGATTCATATTTGATCAGCGCTGCCTATAGTTTTTAAAGTTTTGGTTGGAGTTCATGAGTTTCACTAGCACAGGTTTTCATACATTATCTATCTCATGCACTACTGTGAGGATATAGTGACAGTTTTATAAAAGTAACGTTTTATTCTCTCTAAGTTAGCGACCTTAGCTCAAGGTGTGAGGAGTCCTACTGCAATGACAACAGCTAAATGTTATTTGAATGAACCTGTCCGATCTGTCTGTATACCTAACATTGTCACATTAGAAAGAAATATAACAGCTTTGTCTTTGTTTGAAGCATCCGAACACTGGTGGGTTATTCTGTGGTGCGAAAGCATGCCAATACTGTATATCTGGATAACCACATTGATGCAGATCGTTAGATTTGGCCACTGAAACCAACACTCCTGTTTCAGTCTAACATGTGCCCAAAGCAGCGGGATGGAGTGGAGGTACAGAGTGTTATGCTAAAAGCAAAGCAGTTGCTGAAAATGGGCTCATTTTGGATACTGTGAGAGAGCCGATTGCAGGTTTCAGAATGGTGATATTGTTTTGATTATTACTCAGGTTGTGTTGACAGCCATGAACTGTGTGTCAAAAAAACAGCAATGTAACATTGTTTTTTGTGTGTGTGTGTGGGTGTGTGTGTCTGGCTGGCAAATGTTTATTGCAGTTACTGAAAAATGTGCATTTGTGGAAATGAATGCATTTGTAATGGCTTTAACGTCGACGCCATCTCGCCAATTGTAGGGCAAGCGGTGAATGGGATTTTAATGGAGGGACAAGTTCTTGGGCAGATTGGAGGCGTCTAAAAAGCTGTCAGAGTCAGGAGAAATTAGAGAAGGAAAATAGGGTGTGCTGTGGGTGCAGGACTAATGCAGCTTTTTTTTTTTACTTTGTGAGAGTAACCTAGGACTGAATTTCCACACCTGGAAACTTTAAAAACTTGCCTCTTGAATGGTTTAGTGGATAGGTGTTGTGTTGTTGATGTTTTCAATTTGCAGGAAGAATAACCGTATGAATGTCTTATACACCGCAGGACCTCACTCATCCAAATCTCTCAGGTACAAAGCATTCAGAGTCCAGTTTTAGAAAAAAGTGACACGCAGTTAATGGAACATATTATACGGATTTTCACACCGTCGTATGTCTGATGTTTATGTGTTTATTCCACCATGCTGACATGCGGGACTTTGTCACCGTGACATAGGTTTCCTGTGACTCTCACAGCTCTGCCGCCCCATGGTTATTCATCATCGTGCTCTGCCAGGCAGATGATGGCATCTGCTTGTTCCCAATGGGCCCATAATGATCGCTCCCAAACAAAAGGACAGCATATGCCGGCAAATAGCTCACTTCAGGCAGACTTATTCGAGCTATCACGACTAAATTCCTAATCGTTGCGTAAAGATTCCTTTGAAACGGAGATTTACCATGCTTCTATCCTCAGTATTTTTTTTTAATGAATGTTATGTTATTCTCAAACGCAAAATATAATATTCTAATAGTTTTCACCAAAGTGCCTGGGGGCATTTAAGAGCTCATGAATGATGTGAGTCTACTGCTTCATGTATCATTTGCTTCACGCTGCACCCCTAAAACTTGCACTGAATGAATGTAAAGCAATGGGAGGCAAATGGTCCAGAATTTAAAAAAAACAACCATCCTTTCTACCTACAGTATATTTGCTATCAGCAATTGTGCCTTTGGCTATGACGCCTTCAATTAGTAACTTCCTATCCACATATTTTACCAATTTCCATTAAACACCGTTTCTCTGGTGTGCAAGCATTGGAGGCGCGATGACTCCAGCTCACTATAATGAGACACAGGAGATTGGTAAAAGGTGCTCATAACTGCGTATAATTATGTCTGCGACTCCCACTCCTCTTTTTCTGGAGGATTTAATGCCAGACAAAATCATGTTGTGGTCCATGTGAGGGTTTGTTGCCCCAGACTAATCATGCTTGCTACAGTGGTTTAATTAGTGCGTTTCTGCCACATAGATTGGTTTTAGCATTGAAGCTATTTCTGTTTGACTTCTCAGCAGCGACGCACGACTTCAAACTGTCCAACACCACTATCCCACCCACTAACTTCACATTTTTCTAACAAATTTCCTGGTCTTTTCTAGCATTTTGTTTGGTAATCTGTGTGTGTTCTTGCTCCTGTTAAAGCTTCAGTAGGCAGAAAGCTTTTTGCATCATAGGGCAAAAATTCTATAGTAACCTTTATTAGTATTTCCTCATCTCATCTCAACATGGCTGTTGGGTCACAAACTTTCTCATTTTACAGCTAAACAGTACACTACAAGATGTTTCTGAAAACATTTGAGGTGAGAAATAGGCATTAGAGTAACAGAATATTGATTCATATTTGATCAGCGCTGCCTAGTTTAACCGTTTGATCAGAGTTTGCGATTGATTGACAGCTGCTCAGACACGGCAAGGCTCCGGCTCGGCTCTGATTGGTTGTTTTCCTCCAGTCTGTGAAATCTTGCAGAAGCCATTAGGAGCACCGGAGGACACAGAGGCACATGATTTTGACACATTACCTGTCTCGTGCACTATTGTCATAAAAATAAAAATGTAATCACATTTGCTCCAATTCGACCCACTGCAGCTTTAAAGCCATCACACCCCTGTCATAAAAAAAGTCTAACCAACTGCATGCAACAAATAGCTTTATTTTAATGAGTTGTTTTGTTCTTGATAAATTTGCTCGTGAGCATTATTGATAGAGCCGAGCCGAATTGTCCATCAATCCTCTTTCATCCTGCTGCCACCCTCCACCGCTTGCTAGTCCTTCGGGCTCTTCCTATTTCAAAAAGACTAATGACCTTTCACCGCGTGACAGCCCGGACAGGTGTGAGGCCGATGTAAATCCGCATCAAATCAAGTCCTATTGTGGTGCGTGTATTGTATACGGCCGGTCGAAAAAAGGCTGAGAAAGAGGCTTGACATGCTGTTCTCCACGTGGGCGTGTCTGCAGCAGGGCTGTGAATTGTGCCCCCCGGCTGGTGTGTGGTGTGGGAGAGAGCTGACCAGAGAGAGAGGCCTGTCTCTCTCAGAGAGGTGACTTGCTGCTATAACTCACACATACTGCCTGTTGGCAGGAGAACAATGCTGCTTTTACCACCGCGGTTTAGCCCACGGTTGACTTTTTGACCTATAAATCTTCCGCGGACAAGGAGTCAAAGATTCACAAGCCACTGGAAATTCAGGGCTTATCTGACATAACATGAGCAGACAGGACTCATGGGTCTCTCTGTTCTTATGAAAGGCTGTTGTGAAACTGTCCTTGTGAATCACACTGATTTCATCAAATGTGCAACATAGTGAGGAACAACTCAGCTTGTAGATTGATTTTTCATAATATAAATTCAATAGATACCTCTTTTGCGACCTCATTTTTTGAAGAAAACCTCCATACAACTTAATGTAAAAGTAACTTTTAAGCAAGAGAAAACAAATAGACTAAAAGACAAAACAAAATCTCCTCCCTGCTGTCGTGTTGGCAGCCGTGTTTAAGCAGGCATAGATAAACAATTTCTCCTACATTGTTTCACTTTGTGGTTAAATTTTCTCATATCAGATTCCTCACTGATACAAATGCTCCCTGAAAATATGGCCTCTCCAAAATACACTCATATTTCAGCCCTCATAATGCTGAGCCCAGAATCATCCAGCCTGGAAATTGCCCATGGAGAATTCATGTTCGCCGGGATATTATATGTGCCACATCCTATCCCGGCCTTTGTGAAGACCCTCTTCCCTGAATGGCCAATTTCCCCCTTCCAGACACTGACATTTCTGCTATCAGACTGCCTTCGGTCACAGGGAAAGAGATCTAGCCCACCCACCCCTCTTCAAATCCTGTCAGAGTAAAATCTCTCTGCCCGATACCCCGATACCCCCCTACCACCATCAACACCACCTCCGCCATATACTCCATCCCCGGCAGCAACATTATGCTGTCCTTGATGTTTTATCATTAGTTTGGGAGTGTGTGGTCCCCCACTGCTGTCTTTTGATGGAGTGCAGACAGTAAAGGCACGGAGACAGCCAGCCAATTTCCCCTGCTGCGATTCTCCCACAGCAAGGGGTCGTGCTATCTTTCCCCTGCACCAGAGCCAGGCATATATTCCCCTGATGAGGACGCTTTCAGCCCTCCTTAGTACCGCAGCATACCTGAATTGCCCTCCATTTTGTCTTTCTGATTATTTTGTTTGGGGGTTAGTGACAGGCCTAATCAGTACAGTGTGGGGCGGAGGATGCTGCTCGGGGCTCTGCTGCGCTGCAGCGGGAGACCACCAGAGTGGTTTAATTTGCAGTTTGACTTAATTATTGCGAGCGGCTGTGGAAAATAGCAATACCTTTCTATGATTGCTAGGCATTATTATTCATAGTTAATTAGAAAATGTATCAAAAAAAGAAATAGAATAGCATACCATAATAAAATATAATAAAACTCCAGCATGGTGAAATATTAGTGTCTTTTTCTTTGTGTTTTTTTAGCCACGCTAGCAAGCATCCCTGTGGATGGCAATGACGGTCTGTAGGTCAGTCGGTCCATCACTTTGATCCAAACTGAAATATCTTGACAACTGTTGGATGGATGGCCGTGACATTTTATACATTATTGGTTCCCAGAGCATATAGGCTAATGATTTTGGTGATCCCCTCGCTTTTCCTCTAGCACCACCTAGAGGTTGACAATTTTTGGTTTTCTAGTGAAATATGTCAACTCCAAATGACTTTGATGATCCCCTGATTTCCTGTAGCGCCATCATGAGGTTGGCATTTTCCGGTTTTGAGTTAGAAATCTTTTAAACTATTTGATTTATTGCCTTGAAATTTGATACTCACATTCATGTCAAACTTGTCATTCATTTTAATAACTTGGTGATCCACTGACTTTTCATTTAATGGCATCATCAAGTCAAAAGTTGAATTTGTCCAATTTGGTTTATGACCAAATACCTGCAAAACTCATGACATTCCCATCAGCCCTCTGCTGTACTTTGTATTTAGTGCTAAATAGTGATAGCATGCTAACACACTAAGCTAACCCCATACCTGTTAAACATCAGCATGTTAGCGTGCTAACCATAGACTGTTTATAAGAAGTGAACGTAGTCATCGTCACCCATTGGTTTGCGAACTCGCCATCTTGTTTTTTTGCAACCAGAAGTGACACAAGAGGGTGGAGCTAAATGCAACCGAACACTGAATATGAGACATTTTTAGGCTTTCATGAACTGCAAACAGACTGTGAAAGGGTTAAAGTTCTAAGACGAAAACACACACAACTCCCAGACCGAACAACGTCGTGGCAGCAAACTGTCAATCACAAGGTAGCCACGCCCTAAAGCTTCCCCTGCTTTATGGTCTATTTGACTCTAAATGGGACCATAATTTACTAAATGAACATCATGCTGTATTGAAGAAGACTTGAAACTAGCAATTGAGACCATAAACTCATGTTTACAATGTTTACTGAGGTAATAAATCAAGTGAGAAGTAGGCTCATTTTCTCATAGACTTCTATAAAATCTTTTAGCAACCAGAGGAGTCGCCCCCTGCTGGCTGTTAGAAAGAATGCAAGTTTAAGGCACTTCTGCATTGGCTTCACTTTTCAGACCCAGAGGTTGCCCACTTGAGCTAATAGCTAATGCTAGCATGCTAAAACACTAAGCTAACTTGGAGGCAATGATTAACACTACACCTGCTAAACATCGGCATGTTAGCATTGTCCTTGTGAGCGTGTTAGCCTGCTGATGTTAGCATTTAGCTCAAAGCAGCACTGCGCTATATAGCACGGGCTCCCAGTCTCATTAAAATGAACTCTCCACAGAAGCTAAAACGTGTGCATGTTAGGATTCTTTTTTTATAGCACAGCTTCAAGTCTTCAATGACTCTTGTCTATTCCTTTACTCTTGTCTTCCTTTATTTCTTATACATGTTCTTTATTTTTTTCACTCTTTTCATCTAGATGCTCCCACTACTATCCCCACACCCACCACCAACCCAGTCAACACGCAAGGTACTGTATGCCCCCACTACTGCCCCTCTCAGAAATCATGTATGTATCTGTGTGTGTGTGTGTGTGTGTGTGTGTGTGTGTGTGTGTGTGCGTGTGTGTTTGTGTTTGTGTTTGTGTTTGTGTGTGTGTGTATGTGGGAGCTTGCATGCACGTGCGACCAGGTGACCGGGGATGGAAAAGAACGAGGGCTTGTACCTAAGGCTAAGAGAGACTGTGGATGGCCAGTTTTAATCAGATAGCGCTGCTGATAGGTGACATTGAGGACAGGCAGCGCGGGGCTGTCAGAGACACCTGTCATAGCCCTTTTCCAGTCACATGTTCTGATCTGAGAGAACGTAGAGACTCTGCTTTGCTGCTCCGCTATCTTATCAGCATCTGCAGCTATATCTCAGCCGGCCCATCCATCATATTATAATGCCCTTTACATCTCCCCTACAAATGCCAGTCACATCTCGTCTTTGCGAGGCCGAAAAACATCAATAACTATTTTTTCTCAAAGACGAACAAAATGAACGAAAGGCAGCTCATTTGGGGGTGTTTATAGCAGAGCAACCTTTTGGCATCCTCTATACATGTTATTTTATACCCTGATTAAGCTCTGTTGCAAAGAATTATTTTAATATTAACCATCGCTATTATTTCAAAAGCACCGCTAAGGCCCGACAGATGGCGAGGCAACCTTGGGAGTTGACATTTGGATATGCCAGAATGTGACATTTCAACACAAAAAAACTATCCTTAAAGAATAGATCGGTTTATCAATAGCTGCTTTAGAGATACGGCAATTTTTGGCCCTTTTGTCACGACCACTCTGCATTTCATACAGTCTTAAAAATATGGAGTGGCATAATAAGTTTGAAACTCAGTGTGAGATCGCATCAAAAAGCTCCACTATTCTAATGTGGCGGCTTTCAGATATCATTCATTTATACATTTATTTGATCAAATAATTGGCTTTCCAATCATTTATTTGTGCATTATGTATTTATTTATTAAAACCAAATAGGGTCAAGAGTCTGTCTGTACTCATATTTGTGAGGTCTCCTGGGTTGTTTTTTAATCTCTGTTCACTGTGACAGAGCTCTTCTCCATTGCATGTTTCAAATTACTTTGTCATTTTTTTAAGTTCCTACTTCAAACCTGCTTTTTTCTCTCTCTCTCTCAAAAGTTTTTATGCCAGTGATCATGCTGCATGGATACAGCCTCATTTCAGTCTCGCTGGGTGTGGCTCAGTCAAACAGGAAGTTGCTATTGCAGAAGTGTGCATTACTCTGCATTTTTTCCCCCCTAAGCTCTCCTCCTCTGAGTTACACCGATGCAGCCCGTCGCCGTGTTTTCTGCTGTAACATTCCAGTAATTTCCGAAAGACAGGCTTGAAAGAGGATTTACGGTGATTTATGCAGTACATGCTGGGAGGATGTAATTGAGCTTTCTTGCAGTTCACTACTCTTCTAAATACCCTGTCACAGGGGCAATGGTATAAGCTGGCTTTCGGTAGATTGCCTTGCACAACCTTAATCAGCATAACAGCACAGTATAGCGTTTTCCTAAATAAGGAAGTATACGGCACGATTTCGTATTCATTCATTATGACCAGAGTGTGAATTTGCAAGGCCACCTCAACCACCAGCTGCGATTTCTTGCCGTAATCAGGGGCCACTGAACTACTATTGTATCCTGATTTTTGGATGCATACATTTCAGTTATTGCCGCATAAAGATTGAAGAGTTTGAGTTCTTGATTTTTTTTTTTTTTTTTTTTAAATCATAATTTTTTATGTTTGTTAACTGATCGTGACTAGAAATCACTCACACATTGCAGATGTAAGCAAGAAAATCATGAATGATCAAGTAATACACATAGGCGTTGTCTTATCTGACTTTTATCGATGGCTGTGTACGTAAAGGCAAAATAGAAAATAGCAGCGAGCACATCTTCAAATCTTGAACAGTATCGGGTTCCAGGTAGTGGTAAGAACAGAAGAAACAAATCCCCGGACACACAGTCTTTTTTAGTTTATTCTGGGCAAACAAACGAACGCGTTTCAGCTATATATACTGTAGATGAAACTGGCTCTCGCGTTTTCACGTTTTTGTGTCGGCCGCAGTAGTTCTCGTACACACTTGGCACACAAGAAAAATTTCAGTTGGTTGCAATCTGCAACCTCACTGCTAGCTACCGCCAGATCCTACACACTGCACCTTTAAATCTGGTTGTATTGTTTTAATTATTAGTTTTAGCCATGTATCCGTTCTTGTTTGGAGCGCTTTTTGATTTAGTTTAAGTTATATAGTTATTTGAACCATTTATTGATATTATTGATGCTTGTGTTGCATAAGGACCAGTTGCTTTTTTCAAATCTATTTACTAGGGCTGTCAAAGGTAACGCGATAATAACGTGTTAACACAAATTTGTTTTAATGCCACTAATTTCTTTAATGCATTAAAGCAACTTGTAATTTTTAGGTCGCAGCAGGCTCAGTTTTAAAGCTAGAGTGAAGATACTGACACCACATGGAACTAAAAAACCTAAGGAATTCATTGGTACCAACCATGTAATACTAGCTTGTCACGAAGGAGGTTAAATAACGCTCCAAACTTGTGCTAAATTTTGGTGAGGAAAAACTGGCATGGCAAGGGGGCCTTTGATCTCTGACCTCAAGATATGTGAATGAAAATGGGTTCTATAGGTACCTATGAGTCTCCCCTTTACAGACATGCCCACTTTATGATAATCACATGCAGTTTGGGGCAAGTCATAGGCAAGTCAGCACACTGACACACTGACAGCTGTTGTTGCTTGAGTTTGGCATGTTATGATTGAGCATATTTTTGTGAGGGTTTCTGGACAATATATGTCATTGTTTTGTGTTGTAAATTGATTTCCAATAATAAATATATACATACATTTACATAAAGCAAGCATATTTGCCCACTCCCATGTTGATAAGAGTATTAAATACTTGACAAATCTCCCTTTAAGGTACATTTTGAACGGACAAAGAATGTGTGATTAATAAAGATTAGCTATGGACAATCAAGCGATTAATCGTGATTAAATATTTGAATCGATTGACAGCACTACTATTTCCATTTTTGTTTGGACCTTGTTTCCATTACTGTATTTATGTTTGATTCAGACATTTAAATAAGTCAACCCCGGGTAGATTTGCCGCTGCTACAGCAGAAGCTAATGGGGATCCAATAAAATAAACACACAGTAGATTTAGTTGTTATCTAGTGTTAATAGGTGTATTCAAATACCTGTTTTGAATTTTGGAGGTAGGGCTTCTCTTTTTTTCTTTTTTACATATGGATCAGAGATTGTACCTTTTAAACGTCGTTTTTTCTTCTGTACTTTGAAAGCTCAACCTAGATCTGAGTATTTTTCAGTGTACTTGTGACTTGTATGAACTTACTGAATGAATACACTTAGCTTTCAAGTTGCTGTCATTCACTAATGCACATAAGCAGCAGGTGGACACTATTTTCCCTCTGTAGTATGAAAGAAAACATGAAAAGGGGTTTCTGAATATTGTTAGCCCGCCGTCTCCTCGTTTTGAGTTTTATTATATATGTAAAAAAATAAGTATTGGATTTAATTTCCAAAACGCTATGATTTCACTTGCTTGATTTTCTTCTCTGTAAAGTTTTTATTTTTTTTTTTTTTTCTTGCTGTTGCTGTGCAAACTGAAGCATCAGTTCAAGGCCTAAATATGGTTTTGTGCAGTGAGGGGACTTTAAAGCTCAGAATCTCACAGTTGTTTGTCTTCTATGCCGTTTCATGTTCAGAAACTTTCACAAGAGTTCATATTGTCAGGTCTTTCAGTGCCTTAAAAGATGCAGAGAGCGTGTGTGTGCGTGTAGACCTCATGGGAGAGATCAGTCACCCTTTCAGACGAACATTTCTTTCATGTGTTTGAGAGTTTTCAGACTTCATTTCTCTCCATGTGTTTTTATTGCATATTTACACTAAAACAAAAAGCTTTTACTTGACGTCTTGGTTGACAGATATGTGCAACCTTCTTTCTAACTGATCTAAATACTTGATTCTGACATATCGCAATAAACACAGTAGTACAGATGCAGCCACATAGAATTTCCCTCATACCCGTGACGGGGCCCAGGCCAAACCTGAAACGGGTCCATGCTCGGAGTAGTGGAGCAGCGATTGTCGAGGCTGAAACGGTTTCCAGCAGCCTGAAATCAGCTGTTCTTATTGTCTGTTGTACATCAGACCGGCACGTACATGTACTTCACAAAAAGTCAAGGCCGCACCCCCATTTGGGGGGAAAGAAAACCGAAGATCCCATAGACTTCAATGCAATTTGACGTATGCTTGGATTGTAATTTTGAAGAATTTGAATGCATCCATCTCTTGTTATGCAAACGCTTGTTTTATACATATGTCTAATAATTATTTTTAATTATTTTGCGGCCTTGCCTAAATCTGAGCATTCACAATACCTTAGCTAGCCATGCTAGTCACTGTGACCAGCATCATTTAGCGATTTACCACACTGACACTGAATATACACGTATTGTGTGTGCCTCAAATCTCAGTGTGAAAGCCTGGATTAACCTACTAGACAACAGCTTTTCGTCATTTTCCCTTTTCTCTACAACGAGAGCGCAGCCTCAGCAATGACGCGTTGCTGGTCTATAGCTTGGAGCCATAAAGCCCCTCTATTATATCTTTTTTAGGGCATGGCAGGGGAACAAATCGGAGGTCAGAGTTTTTGGATGTATTGTTGGTGCAACCAACTACAACTAAAGTAGAAGTTTGGAGACATGTTTCAACGTCTTCTGGTTACGCTGCTACCGCCTACGACGGACATTCCGTATCATAGCAACCAGACGCAACCAAAGTGTCTCATCTGACAAAAACGCTGTGCCTCATTGCCATTCTGTGTTCTGCATTTAACAATACATAACTATTTAATACTTTCATTTTTGTCATTTAAAAAGCAGCAATATACCTAATAATAGACTAACAATAACGCTTATTTATATAGTACTAAAATCAGGATAAATTAAGCAATTTATAAAAAAAAAAATGGCAATAACATCGCATATCGCGCTGTTGAGCCAATCATTGTCACTGCAGGGGAAATTCCTTCACCACAACAGCCCTATTACAGCATAACAGGAACAAAAACAAATAAAAAATAGTACTCCACAAGTTCTTTGTCAGTGGATGTATTTCTTTTTGGGGAAGAGAGTGGAATTTACCCAGAATCCCCAGCTCTGAAGGAATAAAGAGAGTCTGTGGCGATAATGCTCCAGCTCGTCAGATGCTCAGAGATGATCCAAGGCAGGGACATGATATCCCGGCTAAGCCCTCAGTAACCCCCCTCTCCCCCAGCTTGTCACAGAGGGAAAGACACGGAACAAGGAATTATGTTGTAGACTTGATTAAAAAGACCCTATGTTTCTGCAGATATGCAGTCCAGGGTAAGTTGTTGTTTAGCATGCTACAGCAGGACCTCTGCTGAATAATCTAAAAGGAATATAAAAACTAAACATCACAAAGGCTTTGGGTTGCGATGAGTTAAAGGGGGGGGGGGTCAGCCTCCTGATTTACAGAGAAGCTGTAAATTAACTGCCAAGGAGAGCTTTGCAAGCAAACATTACACTACACATGAACCAGAGTTTGGCCTCTATACTGCACCCTTAAGGTTTGATAATACTACTAACCATATTATGGTTTTTATTGCTTGCTTGGCTAAGCCGTCAGGGATTTGTAACTCCTTATGACTTTAACATGCGTTGCACAGAATACATACATGACTTCAGGGTTATTCCCTTTTCTTTGTTCTGACTAACACATGGATTTTTTTTTTTCCATGTGACTTTGCACCAGATGGTATTTCAGGAATCCATTTCTGGCAGGTTATCATACATGTTTTGTTTGCTGTTTCCTCCCTCAGCACTGGTACATGTGAGGTGTTGGCAGGTTTCCACCGCTGTTTAGTCTTGGGGATTCACGCCTCGACTCCACGTACGCTATTGACTCCAACAAAGACTGCTACGAGTGGATTTAGTATTCAACATAATTAGCCATTAAACATTTACCAGCGTTGTTTTAACTCTCACATGTATCATTTCTCTTTGAAGTATTTCATTGGAAAAATTAAAGAATCATTTAGAAATGCTAATTACTTTTTTCCCCTCACGTTTGTTTACTCTGAGTCCCAGTTGAAATCGGGCTTTTTTCTGACCTGAGGTTTTCCTTGCTTTCCTTTAAACAGTTATTAAAGAAAGAAAATATTGTAATGGTCCGTTTTAATTGGTCTCCAGGGAATAGGTTAGTAATGCCAGCCCACCCTGAAGTTAAAAGACTGTTTCACTGCAGTAATATTGTTTTTTCACGGTGCAGTAGTAAATGATTATGAGAGCTCTACTTAGCACATTAGGGTTTGGAGATTGAATGTTATGTGCCAATGAACTCGCACTGTGTCCTCATTTTCGGCTGATATGGTGCACTTTTGTGGCACGTTACGTGCAACTTTGGGAAGAGAGCAGTGATTTTTTTTTTTATACATTATTTTTTCAACCTCTTCCCTCACCTTGAAAACACGTTGGAGGGGAAGCACGAAGTGGAGATGAGTGCCACCGGCTTTTGTGCGGAGACGTTTGCCAATCTCAAAAGACAGAATAAACTGCCATTGAGGAGTTCAAGTTCGTTGTCACCGTTTCCATTCATTTGCCATTTTATTAGTTGTAGTGAGACCTTCACTTGTATTTCAGCACCTCCGTTAAATGTCACAGCTGTATTTGCACATCTTCAAAATCACCTTTTGGGTTGTTACAAAGGACTCTGGGAATCTATTTAGCGAGCGAGCAGTGGCATTGGAATTCAACCGAGGACAATATTGTGCTCCGTTGATGGTCTGCTACAACAGCAATAGCAAAAATGATTTGGTGGAGATTGCCCTTGTATGTTCATTTCATTACATTCATTTCCTTTTTCCGAACAGCAACGAATACAAAAGGCCACGGATGTTAGCAGTTCAATGCCGCCAAAATGGGACTATTGACGGTCCTCAAGTTGATTCTGCAGCAATGCCCGATTGTCCTGCCGCCGTCCAGGAAAAGGTTACTGCGAGAGTCTATTCAGTGCAAGTGACGGCTTTGCTCTTTCAATGCAAGAGAGTCATTGTTTCAATTATATCCATGTAATTACATCTATAAATTGTAATGTGTTTGTGTGTGTGTGTGGGTTACCGCATGTGTGTGCGACACGCCTTGTTATGTGAGCGGAAAACTATTAAAAAAAAGAAAAAAAAGATGACAAAACTGAAATTATGTTCCATGTTATCAGCCTGGTGACAAGCACGCAGCTCTGACAGATAGTCTGATAGGACTCTGTTGCTGACCAGAGCGGCAATTAGTCATTCCAGTACAGAGACGGAAAGGTGCGACTGTAAAGCATGTGGAACTGGGGAGTTCAGCGGAGCAGATTTCACCGCCGCGCAGACACAGGCATCAGTTGCAAATCCTCTTTATTCCCCCATAAATCCCCACGGCTGTGCACATCCTG